>JALPQI010001915.1:0-47791 GCA_025490895.1 Thaumatotibia leucotreta
TAGTTAATAGGAGAGGCCTACGTCCAGCAGTGGACTATTATAGGCTGATGATGATGATGATGATGAGGCGATACCTGCGGGTTGTGAATTTTTATGTGTTATTTTGATAAAAACTGCTTACCTCATTGTGACATGTTGCATAACCCCATCCAGGAGATAATGACCACTATAAAGGTCGCGCGTGCGATGATTTAGTTGAGCACATGATGATGCTAGTGCTACTCGCGTGTGTTGGTTTTGCGGTCGCCGCGGCGGCTGAAGGGTGAGTTTATATGAGTTTCTAATATAAATAGACCTTATGGCATTGTAATAAGTGTAGTAGTGTTCGGTTATTTGTGTTTGATACGTTCAAGAGTGTTTTTCAAGAAACTTTTCCTAACTTGAACTTTTTGAGTTCATCCCCAGTAGGCGCGAATCCAGGGCGGGCGGCATTTGCACAACCCCCCCCCCCCCCCCAACTTGACACTGGACTTAGGCATGGTGTTTTAAGTATAAAATACTACTATCATATCATAGGGCAGTGCCCCCCCCCCCCCCTCAACGAAGTCCTGGATCCGCGCCTGTCCCACAGCCCTAAGTAGGTAAGAAGTCTTACACGTCTTTCACGTATAGTAAAAAAAGGTAAAAATAAGAGACTGTAAATAATTGGTGAATTATTTGGTCAACAACTGTCTTGACGGACAGGCATTATAATTATTAGGCTTAACGGTTGCTACAAATGCTAAAATTTAACTTGTATTTTGTAAAATCAATAATAATATTTGATCGTTCTCATCTTTCTATGATGATGATGATGATGATGAAAGTATTAAGCGTGATCGAAGTGAAATGAACCGCTCCGAACTGCTATAATCTTTGAAAGAAGGAATACTTATTGGATTAATCTGATTCAAACCTGCCCGAATAAAGAGATTGAAGCATGATTGCTCATTTAAGTAACTATATTTTCGTTGTTATCGAATTGGTATAGGTAGGCCCATATCTACGGGCCATTTTTTCAAAGTAGTCAAAAAGAAATTCGTAATCGTGTCGATTTTAAACACTCCGGTCGTGTTTTAATTTATCGCCCCTCGTTTCGAACTTCATTTTTTTGCACTAGTATCGTAATTAGTTTACAACTTGTAAGATTTCGTCACTTTGTCCTTCAGGGCGAGGCAATGTTATTGTTTGACTTTTTATCACTCAGTATTGATAAACTGTCACTATAACAACTGTGTTGTAATATAAATAAACAGAAGCTACCTATAACCTATTAAAGATAATTCATTTAATTA
The DNA here is from genome assembly GCA_025490895.1 of Thaumatotibia leucotreta. Classification (NCBI taxonomy): domain Eukaryota; kingdom Metazoa; phylum Arthropoda; class Insecta; order Lepidoptera; family Tortricidae; genus Thaumatotibia; species Thaumatotibia leucotreta. Next base: position 1,275 of record JALPQI010001915.1, read on the forward strand.
TACATTATATAACATTGCAAATATTGTTAAGGTTAGACATGTTTATAAAATGTCGATAAGAATAAATTGAATAATACGATGGGCAATGTCAATACTCTTATAATATATCTAGTTACTAAATGTCAGCCAAATGTCTTAGGTCATGATTCATAATCAAACGGAAAATAACTGGCTAAGCTGTATTGAATATCAGCTCGAGCCCTTTTTAAATGACGCGCTGTGCGACCCGTGCTAAGCTCGAGGACCTAGCGCTTGTAAAATGAGCATTATTATTACACAGAATTAGATTCCACTGAGATATGTTTTGTCTTTGACAGGTCGATTGCAAAAAAATTGTATAGTTAAAGCCCTTAATGGAAACAAAATTTAAAGAAATAAAAAAAATTAAAGTCATTTGCACTGAAAAAGGGGGACAAATTCAAGTTTTCTATGAGCAATCATGAAATGAATCAACAATTCGCGCCTACATTTTTCGAACAAAATCGGCTCAGCCGTTTTCGAATACCCTATACTGAGCATGGCCCGACATGCTCTTGCCCGGTTTTTTAATTTGCCATAGTTTTATATGATTAACAATACTTAAAATGTCTATTGTTTTCGAGGGGCCGCACATAGTGTGCCACTAAGAGGGATAGACATAGTCACTTACTACTAAGAAGAAAGTGCCACACAGGCACTTAGTGACGTATTCAACGCATTTGTCTGGCACTTACATTTAGCATCTAATGCACACACACACAAAAAATAGTGGCACAGTGATAAGGACGGACGATTATCGTTCCTTTTCACTTCCACTAGTAAAAAGTTTCATAAGACCATCCCTTTCGTTCTTGCTATTATTATAACGTTGTCAAATCCATATTAATCCTACATTCATGATTGTTTTGCATAGTTAAGAAAGTCCACTATAGTGTACAAAAATAAACAATCAAACTTTTCTAAGTCAAAGCGAGCACGGTACTCAAAAGCGTTTAACTTTTACCTCTCACGGCATATTTAATAACAAGCGTGTTACAATAGAGAGCTTTTCAGGCCTACGTAAGGTACGAGACTAAAAAGCTTGATTATAACACTATTGTGTAACAATACTTTTTCTATGAGTCAATAAAAATGCGCCGGAACGAAGTGTAAATCCTGAGGTGGCCTCTCGTTAGTGTTTTTTTTTGCGTGCACGCGATTGATCAAATTCATTATGGTTGCCTACAGCGTTGTGAACCTAATGAGTTTATTACAGTTGAATTGCGGATTCGATGTAAATGTACATGATTATAATTTTGCGTACGTAATCTTAATTCAAACATTACAGTCGATGAGTAGAAAAAAAGTAATGTGGTTCATTATTTGCAGTCCTGCCTATGACACAATAGTGATCGGCCTAGGTTCTGCCGGAACCACAGCGGCCACTGAGCTGGCTAAAGCTGGTCGGAAGGTCCTGGCCTTGGAGGCCCAGTCCCGCATCGGAGGCAGGGTCTACACTGTACCCTTTGGCGATGGAGTGGTCGAAGTCGGAGCTGAATGGTAGGTGTATAAATAAGTCTATATTTACAGCGGGGAAATCTTATACAGAGTATTTGGTCAGCGGTGTCGGAGCTTTTAAGGGCTTAAAATACAATCAATTTCATTGATAAATTACTATGCAAATTTTTCATTTTTAATATTTTTTTTGGGCTTGTTGTTGAAATAGTTGAGTGAAATGATTAGCTTAATTAGTTTGCTTATCTAATGAGCTCTCTAACGAGATTTTTTTTGCAAAGATAGGACCGATAACAAACGTATAATTCCAGAAATACCTCATGCACCCGTATTCGTCGGTTTGAAGTTTAAAATTACCGCCATTTAAGTATCGTTGCCAGAAAAAAAATTGCATGGTAATTTGTCGATGAAATTGATTGTAGTTAAGCCCTTAAAAGCTCCGACACCGCTGACCAAACACCCTGTATACATAAATACACAATCAGCTGCCGAGGTTTCCTCAGATGCAGTAGGTTCTCCAAAAAGCACTTTTAGCATTCTTGCTGCAAAAATCTAGTGACTAAGGTACTGTTTTTTAAGCACTGTTCCATCGCTATTCATGTAGTTACTTATGTAGTATTGGACCTGGGCATGCGATGTACGTCACGCTATGGCAGTAAGGACCTGGTTTTAGAAGTCCAGGTTCGCTTTGGAGGTATAAGGTCTACACTGTCCCCTTTAGCGATGGATTGGTCGAGGTGGGGGCTGAATGGTAAGCACTGATCCATCCCTAGTAATACTACAGTCCTGCAGTAACTTACGACATAATATAATAGTGACTGGACCTAGCTGTAGAAGCCTAGTCTCGCTTTGGAGGCAGAGTTTACCTACACCGTCCCGAGGCCATACAGCTTTCTCATTCACTCTTACCTGTATGCTTAGCACATGATTGGCGCGACAGTACCTATCTCGCCACGATATAGTCTATCCGTCCCTCTTTTGTTAATATAGCTAGTGAAGGACGGGACATCTATCTTGCGGCGACATACTGTCGCACCAATCATGTGCTAAGCCTGCTGGTGCTAAAAAGATATCTACTTACCTAACACAGACGGATAGATTAGGTAATGTAACATAGAGCAAGGGGCTCTTTTGAGGTTCGTTTAGGTATCTCCATGACACAATCACATTTAGTGCCAGTTTTTTGATACTTGCTCAGCCGAAAGACGTCCACTGCTGAACATAGGCCTTCCCCAAAGATTGCCACAATGACCGGTCCTATGCCACCCGCATCCAGTGGACTCTTGCGACCTTTCACCAGGTCATCAGTCCACCTTGTGGGGGCTTTTGATACTTACTTTGGCTTTATTCGAAACTGACAATTTCTGCTGAGGTTGTATCTTGTTTGCGAAACTTCGAAAAGTTTATTAAAATGAATACCCTCTCCAGGATCCACGGAAATGTCTCCAGCCGCACCTACGCGGCAGCCATCAAGCACGGCATCGAGACCAAGCTGCAGCCATTAATTGTGGCGCCGTTCCGCTCTGATGGAACCACGGTTGATGGAGAACTGGTGAACGAGCTGATGGACTTGGACTTCTTGGAAGATCCGCCGAACCCACCGGAGGCTGTGGGTTCCTTCTTTACTAGGAAGTAAGTGGGAAATAGAACATAACAACTAGCGAACAAACTCGGCAGCCACCAAGAATGGCATATACACCAAGCTGCAGCATTAATTGTGGCGCCGTTCCGCTCTGATGGGACCACGGTTGATGCTGAGCTGGTGAACGAGCTGATGGACTTGGACTTCTTGGAAGACCCGCTGAGCCCACTGGAGGCTGTGGGCACCTTCTTTACTTGGAAGTAAGTGGGAAATAGATGATGTAGTCAGAGCCGGATCAAAAAGGGCCCGTAGCTACTTAAATTCTTATAAAAAAATATACATTTCTGCAGTTGATAAAATATACTGCTGTTTCTTTCTACCGAGGGGAGATTTTTTGAAAGTTCATGAATGTGAAACTCAACAAATCAATCTGTGGAAATTGGGGCACATTTATTATTTTTCTTTCAAGATTTTTTTTTATTGAAGCGCGGGGCCTATTTATGTGTGGGGTAGCATATGCTAATTCTGCTGTTAGGCAGATTAGCCTCTGGATGTATGTAGTGGACTTTATCTCGTTAATATTTCACCACTGAAATAGAAAGGCCCAGCGACTTGGTGCACAACAACGCATGCAAATCTCTAGGCCCGACTTTCCAATCCTTTAGAAATGTACTTAAGGATTTAGAGGTTGACAAAGATAGGTACCTACCAACTTAAGTACTTAAATGCAAAAGAAACTAAAACTTTACTCACGTTTCTTTCCACCTTTCAAGATTCATGGAATACATCACAAAGAACAAGCCAGAGCTCCTAAAGGACCAAGACTTCATAACAGAATACCTCGAATTCTCCAATCTCCTGACGAACAATCTAGAATCTTCGAATGATTGGAACGACGTGACTACAGAAGATGTGTATCAGACTCTGGGCGGGCCGCAGACCTTAAGCTGGCATAGGCATGGGTATAAAACATTCTTTGATATTATGCTGGTAAGTTTTTTTTTCTATGATTTCGCTGTGTTTTTCTTACAGTAAAAGCCCTGTGATGGCTATGATTTGGATGTGACGTAACAAGAGCCGATATTGGACGGTCAGCAACAAGACTTCCAGAGTTACCTTGGTGTTTTTAAATAATAAGTAACATCTTGCTTGAGTGATGTGACTACAAATAGTGTACACAGGTCACAGGTGTTAGGCGACGGGCCACGGCGGACGACAATCAGGGGTTACCTCATGAAATAATAGATCGTGATAACCCCCCAGCAATAAGATAACTTTAGTACTTAGGTAGATACCAACTCAGATAATAAAATAAAATAAAAATAAAAAAATAAAATAAATATCTTGGGACATCTTACACAAATCGACCTAGTCCCACGGTAAGCTCAATTAAGGCTTGTGATGTGGGTACCAAGCCACGATATATATAATAGATATAGATACACAAAGATACATAAATACATAGACAGCCATGACCAAGGAACAAATATTTGTGACAAATAAATACCCAAATAATGCACTCGCCGGGATTCGAACCCAGAACCTCCAGCTTCGTAGGCAGGGTCACTAGTCACTACCAACTAGGCTGACCGGAGGCAGATAAACCAGAACCAGACCAAGATGACTGTGAAAAGCCTCGTTGCCAAGAAGTAATCTTAATAATATCGGTCTTAAAGAACTTAGTAGTTTATCATAAATCTTCAGATCTGAATTCAAAATCTCTGAAGTCTGAATCGACTGATCGTTGAAGTCTGTTAACATTGTCCCGATCTTTGGCCCATATTTGTGTAGGTGTATGTTCCCTTAATTAAGTCTTTGATTCCCAGAACAAGTACAACAACGGGCCCGGGATCCCGAACCTGGACATAAAGCTGAGCACGGAAGTGACTCGCATCATTACGCCGCAGCACCCCAACGAGACCGTCCAGGTCGAGTGCAGGGATGGCAGCTCTTACACGGCGAGACACGCTGTCGTCACCGTGTCGGTTGGCGTGCTCAAGGCAAAGTAAGCATCACACTCACATAGTACGAGTATTTCTTCATTGTCGTCTCGGCAAATGTTCAAGAGATGACCCGGGTACGACTCCAAAATGCCTCAAAAAAAGCGGGGCTGTGCAAAATGGACCAATTACATTCTTCAAATTCAAAACACTGATGCGGTTTTATTGGCCGAGCTCCCACAGCTCCGCTCCGCATCCTTAGAGTGTTATTTTAATTTAAAAAAAAACGTAATTCAGTAGATATCAATGTCAAGTCTAGCAATCAATGTTATTGCTACTCGTCCTGCTATTTCGGTGATAATCGCGAGAGGACAATGACAAATTCGAGCGATTAAAACGCTCCTCGGAGATTGAACCTATTACGCGATCGGCAACAACTTCCCGCTAAGGTAACCTTACTGGTCACCCAACGACTGATGGGACCACGGTTGATACAGAGCTGGAGAATGAGGTGATGGACAAGAACACCGTCATATTGATGGATAGCTACCAAATTAAACAAATCTAAGTAAGTAGCTCACACGATCGGTAAGACAGCTTCCCGCTAAGGTCACTTTACTGGTCACACAACGGGCCCGGGATCCCGAACCTGGACATAAAGCTGAGCACGGAAGTGACCCGCATCATTACGCCGCAGCACCCCAACGAGACCGTGAAGGTCGAGTGCAGGGATGGCAGCTCTTACACGGCGAAACACGCTGTTGTCACTGTGTCGGTTGGCGTGCTTAAGGCAAAGTAAGCACCACATACACAGTACGAGTATTTCTTCATTGTCGTCTCGGCAAATGTTCAAGAGATGACCCGGGTACGGCTCCAAAATGCCTCAAAAAAAGCGGGGCTGTGCAAAATGGACCAATTACATTCTTCAAATTCAAAACACTGTGATGCGGTCTTATTGGCCGAGCTCCCACAGCTCCGCTCCGCATCATTAGTGTTATTTTAATTAAAAAAAAAAAACGTAATTCAGTAGATATCAATGCTAAGTCTAGCGTAATTAATGTTATTGCTACTCGTGCCGCCATTTCGGTAATAATAACGAGACGACAATGAAAAATGTCGTCACTGTGTCGGTTCGCGTGCTCAAGGCAAAGTAAGCATCATATCATACAGTACCATCGCATACACAATACTACAGACAGACTGACCAAAGACAACACATCAACTACTCCTCTCTTCTCTTACCAAAACTGACAATAGTGACAACCTGGCATAATTTTTTATCTCCTCCCACCGACATATATAAAAAAACCTATTGGCTCTTCAAGCCTTGGGCATCTATCTCTCCCCCTGGGTCTTCTCTTCACTGTTCTATTCTGGCACCCGGGCGTCAACCAGGATAGAATAGTGGAGAGGAGACATCCCCTCCAATACCATCGCCAAATAAAAAAAAAACTTAGCGGTGTTAGCTATACATTGGTAGACCTTATGCCTTTTGTAATAAGAATCACAGATGTACAGTTAAGAGCATTGCCGTTTGTACGAGTATTACAAGATCGATGACACAGCTTCCCGCTTAGGTCACTGGTCAGTCATTTGAGAATAGGTAAATTTTTCATCATCATAGCAACTCAACGAAACGGCTATGGTCGCGTACAAGGATGACAGATTTTACTTTGATGAACTCTACCACATAAATCTGTTGGTCGACCAAAGATGACCATCGGAATGTTGATTGCAACTGTCTAAAAATGATGGATCTAGAGGATACCCCTGCAGAAACAAAAAAAGAATTTATTTTCTTTTCAGCCACAAAACACTCTTCTCGACTCCTCTACCGCAAGAGAAGCAGACGGCCATAGACAAAATAAGCATCGGCGTCGTCGGGAAGGTGATCCTATCGTTCGAACAGGCCTGGTGGCCGAGTAATGTGACGCTGATTGGCTTCATTTGGAAAGGTAACCTTTTAGAAGCAAATGGGTCAAATTCGAAATCATGTTATGAGTCTTTCCGGTGGACATTTTAAAAGTTTAGGGCTGTGAGAGTTAATTTTCTTATTAAACTCTTATTGTCATTTAAAGGCACTCCTTTCCTATTGAATTGTATGATAAAAATCACGATTACAATACACTCCTACCAGTTGTACTATTGGCCACAGGAAAGAGGGGCTCTACAGTTCAGCTGAACACGCACTTTTTCTTTCCTGTGGTCGATAGTTAACAGCCTGTGGACAGGTAGTAATTATTTTTTCATCACACCTGTTCGGTAAGTGCGCCAATACGCTGCGGTGATGCGCTGTGTAGGTGCGTCATTACGTCCTAGTAGGCCGTTAAGGATTTTCATACAACATTACGTCGCACTAGCGCGGTCCGGCGCACGCCGCGCGCCGCGCCGAGATTTCTTTTATGAAAATGATGAAATTAAGTCATCCCTGATTTAGACCATTTTAGAGTAGTTTTGTGAAAATATATTGTTTTATTTACTTTTTTGCATCACAGGTGTGATGAAAAACATTGTGTGTACCACGGGCGGTACAAGAATTATGAACTCGTGTGAAGTAAAGCCCGCGCCTTCGGCTTGGGCTTTACTTTCACACTCGTTCGCAAATTCTTACTTACCGCCCTAAATACACAATGTACTATTATCATACAACGCAATAAAAAAGGAGTACGTCTTAATGAAGATTAGGCTTTCATAATAAAATCAAGCATTTTAGATTGTCTACTGGAAAGACTCCGAACATGGGTGCGTTTGACCCATATGACTGATGTTCGGCACGTATAGACTTGCTTAAGCGCACCGTAATTAGACAGATTCCATTAGAGTTTTTTCATGATCTGACCGGAGCGCAGACTTGTAAAATAATTCAGGTGTGAGTGATTCTTGGATTATGAATAGGTAACCAACCATCCCATCCCACCGGCTGGCCCGTTGCTCTAATTCCCTAGGAAGGTATACAATGTAGAAACGCCAGTTTATCAAAACTTGCCAGTACTGTTAATGTATCGTCAGCTCGACGGGAGACAGGATCGTAGAGCGTTAGTATTTAATAATGCAAACTGAAGCATAAATATTAGACTTCATTTTACACATGTCACAAACAATACCAAAAGTACAAAGCAAATAACCCACCCCGTGTCATCCCTGGCGCAAAAATGCTCGCGGCATTGCCACGATGAATCGTGATTGTCAATTTTTGCACCAGGAATGTCCCGGAGCGAGGGTCAAGACCTCTATCGTAAACGCCGTCCAATATCCGTGACAAAATCCTTAGCCTCTGATATTTATACTTTGGCCAATCAGCTTACCGTTAGTAGGTAGAACACAGCGGCTAATTCATCTATGAGCAGCCAACTCTTCGCGCCTATATTTTTTGCATTTGCCCTATTTTCTACTGACAGCCTGGTTGGTAATGTTTAAAATTTCCAGGAGATGACAAGAAGAAAGTACCGGCCGCTGACTATTGGACGACGCGCATATTCGGAGCCCACCCGCCCATGGGTTCTAGCAACACACTCACGCTGTGGACCAGCGGCGAGGTCGCTAAACAGGTAGGACTGGAAGATAGGTAGACTGGTAGAGATCATGTTATGTACAGTCGACAAAAAAGTCTCCTTTACAGCTCACAAGTGCAAACATGTTACCACGGATGCGCGATACACATAGAAACTCGGTTGCAACGAACGCTCATGCTGTCGTGACGCGACATCATGAGCGTGTTTGCAGCGTGTTTGCACTTGTGAGCTGTAAAGGAGACTTTTTTGTCGACTACATTACTCAAAATTGCATGGACGTTTATGAATGAAGTCATTCATAAATCGTCCATGCAATTCTGAACACCAATGTACAGTACCTACAGTTGTATTTTGTGTTTATTTCTACATTCCTTAGCAACTTTCACTTTCTTATCTCCTCTACCCAAAGGTTGTTAGGAAGATATCGCTCTTTAGCGATAAAGCCGCCTTTTTTTACCTCTTTCATACATATACTTTTATGATTTGTTTTGGAGGTTTTGAGGCCCACATTAAATGTCTCAAATCAGTCATATCTCGCAAACTATGTAGGTACATGTAATTCCAGTACATAAGGTACCTACATGATGACACATCGCCTACAACACGACCCATTTGGGATATAGGTATAGTCCATTTCAAATACGAAGGCCGTATGCCGCATCGAGGACTATGGAGTCGTAACAGCGTCATTTTTATGCAGGCATGCGCTTACGGTTTCCTAACAATAGAAAAATAACGAAGTCAGTATAAAAACCGACCAAGAGCATGTCGGGCCATGCTCAGTGTAGGGTTCCGTAGTTATTCAAAAACGGCTGGGCCGATTATGTTCGAAATAGTTTTATTTTAAATATTCATGATTTTTTTCATATTTTTTTTGAATGTTAGAGGAAGAAAAAAAATGTGTCCCACATTTTTTTTTCTTCTTGAGCGATTATATTCGAAAATATTTATATATACGTATTCAATGATACCTCACACTATAGGATTACAGCAAATAAAAAAAATCATCCCCACTTCACCAGTTAGATAAGGTACCAAAAAAAAAATTTTTCTAGGTTTTATTATACCACTTTATTGGCATGATTAATATGTAGGTATACCTACCTGTACCAAATTGCAGATTTATAGTATTAACGGCCTCTGGCCTATGCTGCGGACAGACGGACATGGCGAAACTATGAGGGTTCCGTAAAAATACTGTTTTTAGTACAGATGGTGCCAGGCGCGGATCCAGGACTTCGTTGAGGGGGGGCACTGCCCTATGATAAGATAGTATTTTACACTTCAAACACCACCTAGCCATACATAAGTCCAGCGTGAGGGGGGGGCAAGTGCCCCCATTGCCCCCCCCCCTGGACCCGCGCCGGATGGTGCCCTTTTTAGGCTCTAGTGCTAGAAGTGGGTCATTTTACGTCAGGTCCAAAACTTCGGGCCATCTGTACTAAAAAACGTCGTACGAGACACGTGCAAAAACGAAATTCGTAACTCGTGTCGATTAAAAAACATTTAAAAATTTCACGTTTTTCGCACTTGTGTCGTAATGTACTATTTTAATGATATCCTCAAAGTGACGGGCAGTGATTGGAGCAGGGAACCTCAAGACCAAGCCGTGTGAAGTGCCATGGGCCAATGCCCAGCAGCAGTGATACAGGTTGATGATGAGTAATGATAATACGTGAGATAATGTAATCTTTCAGGTCGAGACCTTGCCAGAAGACATCTTGAAGACCAAGAGTGTGGAACTGCTGCAGAGGTTTATCGGGGACGCGCTGAATATCACCGTTCCTCCTCCTACAGGCATCCTCAGGTATACCACATTTTTAGGGTTCCGTAGTCAACTAGGGGTAGTGTTTTAAATCGACACGAGTGACGAATTTCCTTTTTGCACGTGTCTCGTACGACGTTTTTAGTACAGGTGGCCCTCCGAAGTTTTGTACGTGACGTAAAATGAGCCACTTTTCACACTAGCGCGTAAAAAAGGCACCATCTGTACTAAAAAACTAGTTTTAAGACAACATTTTATTAAATGACGTACTAACATTTCTATTATTCCCTAGGGAATATCACTTTTCTATTACTCTCGCTACGCATGGAAGCAATAGCGCGCTCAGAAAGCAAGTGCGATGAAAAAGATTTTACTCAAACATGCAATCAAATAATATTGTACATTTCTTAAAATAGACTCGGAAGTATCGCTTTTAGGGCACAGTAAATCACTGGGATGCAAATGGAATTACATAAGACTTTTCAGGCCTAGGCCTGCAAAGTAACTTTTTTTAATTTCGACAACATTGAAATTTTTTTGTATGTTGGAGAAAAGCACTATACTATATAGTACATGCCTCGGCGTGAATCGCATCGCTATCTATATATATTATATATCAACTTTGCCGGAAATCCTTAATTTTCCCGGGCTCTATAGTAATGTACTATTGCACTACATCTATACACTTCTTACAATTCACACCATCCATTACCCGTTTTCCAGGTCAACTTGGTTCTCGAACCCGTTCACACGCGGCAGCTACACGTACTCCAACCTGGAGGCGCCTCAGTACCCGCTGGCGAGGAAATGGCTGAGTTACCCCCTTCTGGATTCGGGAGGCGAGCCTCGCGTGTTGTTCGCAGGTTTTTATATATTATTATCTCCTTTATTTCTCAATTCTCTTAAGTTAGGTTTTTTATAAAAATGTCTATAAAAGTAAAATACAATAAAACATACAAAAACAATACAAAACACATAAACTCATTATAAAAAACCTAACCTAGGGTGCCGCCGGCAACGGGGCGGGCCCAAGCTGCCGGTGGTTAAGGTCGCAGAGAGAGGAACCGACGGACTATCCGCGCCGTGTCCAGGATTACCGCCTTCTGCATCTGACCCTTGATCCAGCCATCTAGCGAGAGACTCTTAAGATGTTGCTCGAGACTCTTCGCTATTAAACCGTTCGCTGTAACGACTATCGGGACTATGATCGTCGAGTCAACATCCCACATGGCGGTTATCTCGTGGGCCAAGTCTAGGTACTTACACTTACTGGACTTGTCCTTCTCGGCCTTCACGAGATTCTCATCATGGGGGATGGTGACGTCGACGAGCACAGCCCGGCGCTGCGATCGATCTACCAGCACGATATCAGGCTTATTGGCTACAATAGTCCTGTCCGTGATGATAGGTCGATCCCAATAGAGCGTGGCACGACCATTTTCGAGAACTGGTGCAGTTGTGTACTTGTAGTATGGCACTTCGACGTCCACAAGGCCGTATTCAAATTCAAATCGTTTATTTTACCAGACAACAAAGATCCATTTTTGTTAGTATGTATGTATGCAATTAAATTAGTATTGCTTTTATATAAAATAAAAATGAATAATAGTACATTGTGCATCAAGGGAGGTAAGTACGGAATTACTAACGAGAGTGTTAGAAGCCCGACGCCGTCGGCGGAGGGCTTTCAATGACTCGAGTTAGTATTCCGCTCACCGGCCGTGGTGCATACAATGTTTTTCATCACACTTGCCGATAAAAAAATAAATTTTAAGACAAAATATTATTAAATGACGTACTGACATTTCTATTACTCCCTAGGGAATTTCACTTTTCTATTACTCCCGCTACGCATGTAAGCAATGGCGCGCTTAGATAGCAAGTGTGATGAAAATATAAATATTAATCAATTAGAAATAATAATAACATTAAATTTAAAACTTATATTCTAAATTTGATTTTACTACTTTAATCAAACTGTAAAGTAGCGGGCATTCATATCTACTTTCAATCAGTTTGAGTATGCTATTGGTGCTGCCTCGTAGCCTGCTCAGAAGTGATGCTACCTTTTTTCGCAAAATAGCTTGAAAGCTATCTGTACGAGCTTCCGCAAACATCGTTGACGCGCTGCAGAAACGCGGCAACCCCAATAGTGCCCTGAATCCATTATTATATTGGACTCGCAGAGCATTGTACGATTTTTGGCTATACTTAACCCATTACTTATAGGCTGCCCGCATACATAGACGTACAGTACGCTTTAAAAAGTGTTATTTTGACTTCCTTTGAACACTTAGCAAACCTACGCGCCAGCATATTAGCCTTAACGGACAATGCTCTGCGTTCCCTATCCATGTCCACATCGTCTCTAAGGTCATCGGTAACAAAGTGTCCTAGATATTATTTAAGTAGATATTATTTAAGTAGTATTGAAGAGCAAGCTGCTGGTGTATAATACTGGCTACGAGGTTATGTCTGTGCAAGTACTCGGTGTTAGCAATATGAGAACAACCGGAAATAATATGCCTGAGTGACTCACCGGGACGGCGGCATGCCCGACAAATGTCGACCGTACCGTCCTTCAGGATATATTTCCGGTAGTTATTCGTCATGATAACCTCGTCAGCAATTGCACAGGCAAAACCCTCGGTTTCTCCGAAGAGGTCCCCGAATCGTAGCCAGTTCACCGACGCGAGCAGATCTACGTCAGGTCCCGTGAGGGCCTTGTAGAACCGCCCGTGTAGCTCCTTGCTCTTCCATACCGCCTTGCGGTCCTCGGTGCTTAGTACCATAGGTTTGCGCCAGTTCTCTTTTGCCAAGGAGAGCGGCGTGAGGTTCCGGTCTACTGCCACCACATCTCGATGCATCCCGCACTCATTGTTAAGAAAATAGTTATTATTATTATTATTATTACGAAGCCATTAGAGTGTCCCACTGCTGTGCAAAGGCCTCCCCCTTTGTCTTCCAAATCTCCCGGTTTAGCGCGATCTCTTGCCAGTCGTTTAGGTATGCATCCAGATCGTCCCGCCATCTCCGTCTGGGCCTGCCGCGTCGGCGCCGCGCATTTTGTGGCACCCACTCCGTTGCTAATTTAGCCCACCGCTGCGGATGCATGCGGCAGACGTGGCCGGCCCATGCCCACTTTAGCCTGGCAGTCTTGGCTCCGACGTCAGTGACCCCGGTTTTGGAACGCAGCACTGAATTTCTCATTCGGTCGATCAGCCTCACACCTAGTATGCTGCGTTCTATGGCCCTTTGGCAAACCTTCAAGCTGGTCTTCTGCGCCTCAGTCAGTGACCATGTTTGGGCACCGTAGGTTAGGACAGGCAGAATACACATATCGACGAGGTTTGTATATACCTACTTAAAATAATAAAGGGGGTACCTTATTCATAAACGTCTGCTAACTTAACAAGCCGCTAATAATTGTTTGTCCCTTTTGCTCTTATGGACACATTGTTAAGACCGAAAGGGACAAACAATTATTAGCGGCTTGTTAAGTTAGCAGACGTTTATGAATAAGGGGGTTAGACTATAAGTACTCTGTTTGGTTACGTATTTAAAAATAGGTAAACAACCTTGCAGTATCTTTTTATTTAATACTACGAGTAGAAAATAAGTTTGAGCAAATATACATAATATAACAAGGAAATACAGTGATTTTACAGTGACGCCGTGTGGTGACAGCAGTAAGAATACATTCGTCACCACCCCAACTCCTCCTGCGGGTGTCGTAAGAGTCGACTAAGGGATTGAAGTGTCACTGACCATTATTTGATAAAAGATTGATGATGGGCAGCAGCGTCATCATAGTGGACACATTACTGCGATCGCCAATCCGCTTGCCCAGCGCGGTGATTATGGGCATTTACCTCCTAATGCGTCTATACGCAAAGTTAATAGGAGAGGCCTACGTCCAGCAGTGGACTAATATAGGCTGATGATGATGACAGTGATTTACATTTGTTTTGATTCATTAAGTACCTAGTTTGGATTTTTATATGCATTTTTCAATAAAAAGATGCTGCAAGATTGTTTAAGTACCATTTTTTAAATACCTAACCAAACAGAGTATAGCACTAACGGGGACTAGCATATAGGGCTCTCGGTCGTGCCCGGGTTTCGTGTGTTACCTGTTTTCGTGAACCCGTTTCTTCGCTTCCGGAAAACGGGTTTCTTACCCGTTTGGAACGTGTAATTAGGACACATTGAGGGCGGATCGCGGGTCCAATCCGCCCTCAATGTGTAGTGGCAATCCGATAGGTTGTCTTTAAGAGTTACTTTAATTAATCCTGAAACTTGTACTTTTTTATGTCTGTGTGTACCCAAGTTCAATAGTTATAATTACAGGGTGAACAATATGAAGTGTTACCAAGTAGAAAATTATTATATGTATTTTGTGGAATATTAATAATGCATGAAGCTATTTTATGTGCTAAAAGGCTGCGGTAAAATACTGCACGAACATACACTCGACTCTAGAAAACCGAAACGACAAATAGCGATAGATTTCTTACAATTTCAATATAAATTCGTTACGTTGATATAGGTCCTGAATGCCCTTAGGTTAACTGTAGGTACTTACTAGTCAGCGTTCTGAGACACATGCCTTTGAGTTTCGTGTGGGACTAGGTTGATTTGCGCAAGATTGTCCCGCGATATTTATTTATACTTGTTGTAAGAAACATCATACTTATATTCTGTATATGGCCTTAACACGTTCGCTCCCGGTACTATTTCACTAAATCCTAATACTACATCTTATCGAAATTTTCTTATTAGAACTCCTATGCTAGTGACACGCATGTGTGACCAAAATGATTGTACTCCTATGCCGGCGACACAACACTTGTGTCAAAAATGATCGTATGTATTTCGATGCGACTGGCACATGAGTAAGAACTTGATTTATGCTAGCGGCACTAGAGTACGGTAATTTTGATCACGTATGTGTGTCACTGGCATAGGAGACAGATGTTTTTGATCACAGACGCTGTGTCACCGGCGTCGAATGTGTTAAATTGATATGATAATGTATGCACTCAGCCTAAACCCTCTGGTTCTTGTCTGTGGCTATGATAACTTTTTAAAAGAGTAGGTACTGTGAGGGTTTTCTGAAATGACGTTCACCAGGGCGGCAGCACTTGGTCCAGACTTGGCCGTAAGGTCCAGAAACTTGTCTAAATTCTCAGAGCGCCTATAGTTTCGCGTTTAAATGTTTTGTATGAGTTATTAAAATTATAAAAAAAATACCTTTTAGTTAGTTTTTATTTGGAGTATTTTTTGCATGATTGTGTTTCTTAGGACCTTACGGCTAAGTGGCGATAACTAGTGGCATACGTTTTCGAGAAAACCCTTATTAACAAGAAGTTATTTCTCGAGATAATTAGTTTAATTTCAAAATATTTATTATGAATGTTAGTGGCTAGCGAGGACCCTGGACATGGAATAATTGCACAACTTTTCTCAATCACCACTATTTATCTATATTTAAATACACTTATAAAAACATTGTTCACTCGTGAAGATCAGTCATAAGAGTGTCTTGAAAGGTTCATCATTCATAGACAATTTGTATGATGAACTTCCAAATTCAAATTGTATTAGTCAAGCACGAGTCGATTGTTGACTAACCTTCATAATAACAAAGAAAGTCATAGTCAAGACATTGTTGGAAAGAAAGTCATATTTTAATGAAAACAATTTGATTACAGGCGAGGCCTCAAACTCGGTTCACTTCAGCACAGTTCACGGGGCCAGCGAGACGGGCCGACGGGAGGCCGAGCGCCTGTTGCTTAAGCAACGAGGCGAGACCAACTTCAATGTCAAAGATTTTTAATACGACCAAGTTTTTAAAAATAAAATTATTAGGAAATTTAGGTTATTTATTTTTGAAATAAAACTATGAAAACGGATAAACTCGCGTATATTAACTAATTTTAACTTCATTCCGACGTTTTTCGACGAATTTTGGGATACCTTCCTAACAATACAATCATACAAAGGAAGGAAATACTTCTCAGGCAGTGGCGTAGGGATAGAACCGGCGTAGATTATTTATTTTGTCTCTTGTCTTCATTCTGAAAATACTTGTAATGAATAACTAGCTTAATTTGCAAATTTAGTATGGACATCCACACTTAAAATTTATTGTCTGTGGTTTAGTATATTTTTCTTTGGTGGGTAGTTTTGTACTTATGTTTCTTATTTTGATGGAGGTAGATCTATCAAATTTCCTCCATTGTCAGTCATCCGCAGACCACGAACCCTGTAAAGTGTTCGAAACGTCAGAATGAAGTTAAAATTAGTTAATATACGCGAGTTTATCCGTTTTCATAGTTTTATTTCATGTGTAATCCTCGCGGTAGCCGAAGAAAATATTATTTATTTTTCTCGTATGTTAAAGTTTCGTAAGAGTCGATTGCAAAAAATTGCACATAGTTAAAGGCCTTTCACATCATCAACCTATCTCCGTCCACTGCTGGACGTAGGCCTCTCCTATTAACTATGGAGGCAAGCAGCGCAGAACCTGTCATAATGGTGATCGTTGGGGGAGGCCTATGTTCAGCAGTGGACGTCTTTTGGCTGAAATGATGATGATGATGATGATGATAGACGCATTAGGAGGTAAATGCCCATAATCGCCACACTAGGCACGCGGGTTGGCGATCGCAGTAGTGTGTCTACTATGATGATGCTGCTGCCCATCATCAATAATAAATTAACACGTTCGACGCCGGTGATACAGCGTGTGTGACCAACAAAATCTGATATCTATGCCAGTGACACACATACGTGATCAGAGTAACCTTATTCTTATGCCACTAGCATAAATCAAGTTCTTCCTCCTATGCCAGTGCCATAGAAATACGAATGTTTTTGACACAAGTGCTGTGTCACTGGCATAAGAGTACAATCTGTTCAGTCACACATGTGTGTCAATGGCATAGGAGTTCTATCAGATAATTTCGATCGGTATAGTATTAGCACTTAGTGAAACAGTACTGGAGGTGAACGTGTTAACACTTAAATCCCTTCGTCGCCTCTTACCTCTTACGACACCCACGGAAAGAGTTGGAGTGGTGACACCACGCGGCAAAAGATGAAAAAAAAACACAAATTACTGTCAGATCACATTTAGTTTTATTTTCGAACCATAGACGACATTTATCACATGATTTTTTTATAGAACAATAGTTCTCAAGGCCGAAATCGGATTTGGTAACTAACACTGATAATATTTTATAAACAATTACATTCAATAAATAACAAAATAATTCATTAATAAAATGGAGTCGAAAACATATAGGTACATAATTACATAAATTTATTTACAGAAAATAGTCTACTTAAAATAGTTATAATCAATTAATAATAAACAACTAAGTTCATAGCTTAGCTTATATTCTATTTTAAAACATTCATCTTAAAATATTATCCAGAACATTAGGTTCAAATTTGTCTTTTCTGTTCTCAAAACTTCGGTTCATAGTCATATTGGTGAATGTCAAAATTATGAAAATGACATCATTCATAAATAGGTAATTTCACCAGAGTTGAGGTGAATGATTACACACACATCCAAATGAAGTACTAATTAATTGCAAAAATATAGTGAATGAATGAATGACTTGCGTCAAAATATTGAAGCAAATCCCTTGAACAAACTTTTAGATCAATCTTAGTTGCAATTGGGTTTGCTGGCAGTACGAAAAAAGAACACTAATTTCAAATTCCCCGTGTGTTTACATCACAATCATGTTGATGTGTGCGTGACCTCAACTCTCGTGTAACTATCTATACATAACATAAAATAATCCAGTTGCCGTAACTTTTGAGAACCGAATAGACAATTTTGTTTTCCCGAATATAGCCAGATATTCTACTCTGTGAAATGGCGCTTTTGACAGTTAAAACTGTCACAGATAACTGTCAAAAATTTACAATAAAATATATATATTATTCATGCATGACCCATTCGTCAAATAATAATTACAGCTTTACAATGACTAGGACACATTTAAACATTATTTATAATAACATATTTGGACAATGAACACTTTAAACACGGATCTATAGGGCTAGGGATTGCTTATATCAAGCCTAACAATATCGATTTCATGATTGAGCATTAAGATTATTTTGATAAATTGATAATATATTAGTAGAGATCGGATGGATTTGCGACATTCTTAGTGACTTACGTCATTTTGATGACATTTAGTATGAGATGTCGCACAAAAATCCGATCTCTATATATTACAGAAAAGCAAACATAAAAAGAATTTGCAAATAGGCATAATATTAGTCATAAAAACAGTATTGTATCAAAAATGGCGGCAAATTTATATAATGTAAAATAGTTCCCATAAAAAATTAGGACTTAGAGCCTTTTTATAAACTACTGTATCAAACTAATAAGTAATAACTGTGTCACATAAAAGTCGCAAAATATAAAATGGATCAAAAAATATTGTAAACCTTATACATAATATAACGTACTTATAACTTCAAAACTAAAAGAACCAACCACCGAAAACCTTACAATTTTTTATGCAATTACATAATTATTTAGCGATTTGCCATAATTACCCTGAATCCCTTCATAAAGCTACAATTACAATTATACCAATCGTCAGTAAAATCTAAAAAAAAGTAAATTAACCTAAAAAATTGCATTATTCCATAATCACACACTTTTGAACGCAATCTTGGTTTTATTACGAACTTAAAATCTTAAAACTTGAGTTTACATACATTTTTAGTTAAAATTTATTAGTATTAACTACAGATGGGCCGACTAGGGGTTTTGCCGACTAGGGGTTTTGCCGACTAGCCGACTTGCCGACTAGTCGGTGCTCAAATTGCCGATTAGTCGGCAATGCCGATCGTAGTCATTCGGCTACTTTTCGGGTGCAATCGGAAATGTTCGTTTCGCTTCGCCCGATGTGGAGCATCGGGCGAAGCGAAACGTGTGAAAGCGAAAAGCGAAATGTGCTACGCGTTCATGTTGTGAAAAGTTTTGTTTATGTTTTTGTGTATCGGCGTATTTCGTTCGAAGTTTTCAGAAAACATATAGTTATTTCCGTATTAAACCAAGATCTCGGGCATTTGCTAGTAAAATTTCGTAGGAATTATGGTGCCGAATATTAGGCATTTTTCGTCGACTATTCGGTAGGTGTAAATGGTGCCGAATAGTCGGCGTTCCCGACTAGTCGGCCCATCTCTAGTATTAACGTAAAAGTCACGAAAATGCTAATTTCGTGATTGTGACAAGGATTTCGCAAGTCCCATTTGTCGTATCCAAAGCTTTTATAACGATATAACGGTGTAACTATAGTTGTCGATTTCTAAGAACAAACAGTTGACAGTTATAAGACAAAAATTAACCTTATATACAGTGTGTGGCCTTGAACACGGGAGAAAAATGAAATGGGTGACTCCTTAGGCTATCCGCAATAATCCTGTAAAGGTCCCGATGTTTAAAAATTGATAAGTTTGGAGATATTGTTATACAAAGTTATGGACCCGAAGTACTGGATCTCGGCATCAAGATATCGTAGCTTGTCAATCGCAAGACATCAAGATAGTATACCAGGTACTGAGTCATAATAGTTATTTTGGTTTTATTTTTACACTGATTTGGTACCTTTTTTTTAAGTTTTTGTACATTTTTCAATGTTACAAAAATGATAAGTTATTAATAACTTTTAAGTCAAGTAAAAGAACCCATAATAACAAAATTTCCAAGGAAACAAAATGCAAAAAATAAAAATAAAACATTTTTTTAATGACTATACTTATGTGGAAATGATTGTTGCTTAGCTTATTAATGCACCATTTAAATTGTATATGAGGATAAGTGTAAATCTTACCCTCATATTAATAAGGATTAATCTATAACTTTATCTATGATATATCTGGGTCAAAATTCTTTTCGTTGTCTTATTTTGTGTCCCAAAAAAACGAGACGCAGTGGTGATTTTTGTATGGGATGATGTTTTGGATTAAATTTCTGATGTATGGATTAAAGTCTAGCGTGAAAGAGAAGTACAAGTGCACCGGATTTTTTTATATACGAGTCGAAACAGCAACCGAAAGCGTGACAGAGTGGTATGAAACAAGACAACGAAAAGAATTTTGACCCATCTATAATTTTATCTATCTTATAACTGTCAAGTTTATTTTTAGATCTCTCAGATTAGAGTCGTATCGTGAATGCATTTTGCTTACAAATCGCTATTTTTACATTTTATAACGGTGGTCAGTAGTTGGTTATGGTTGTCAAATGGAGTAACTGGTAAGAAACTCTGCTTAGTTCTGCGGGCGGTAATTCTTGACGCCCTCCATTCGGGCCTTGCGACGTTCTGATGGTGTCGCCCCCTTTACCTGGGATAAGATTTTCAATTTAAGCTTATGGACGTCTAAGGGTCATTTGCAGAAAATGTGTACCTTTTAATTCTTTTTTCTACTCCCGTACTTTTATTTGTCATTTACATGGTCGTGAACACGCCTTTAAGCCCCTACCTTACAGATGTCAAGATAAGTCTATGTATATTGTCTATTCCCTATAAACGCAATCGGGTTTACACGCAGTGCGTTTTTTGCATTTTAAGACACCTCGTGTATACAAGACTTAATGAAATACATGGCTGCCAACCTAATTTTAAATGTCATTTCTGATAAAAACCATAGAGGAGCTTTCTTTTTTAATTTTGACGTCTCCCGCCCGACCTTGATGATTAATAAAATTGTGTTTGACTAAGAATATTTCTCAAATTTACAAATATAAATTATAAATATTGGATATCATATACCAAAGAAAAAACGACCAAGATCACCAACGTCCGAGGTGGGACTCAAACCCACGTGCTCAGCTTTCGCGGCTGAAGCCTGCACCGCTCGGCCACTCGGTCTTAGCAACCACCTTACTTATTGACAAAACAATGAATTGTGAAAATGCAAGATTTTAAATAAAGAAAACACTTACTTTTGAGATTATGTGTGTTTTTCTTGTCGTGTCTGGGACGTATGATGCTGATGGCTCCTGAATCAAAAAGTTCAATATGTTTAATTTATATTTAACTAGGTGGTGATGACCTGGTGAAGGTCGCAGAAGTCCGCTGGATGCGGGTGGCGCAGAACCGGTAATTGTGGCAATCTTTGGAGGCCTATGTTCAGCAGTGGACGTCTTTCGGCCGATTTGATAATGATGACATAGCGATACCGAAAAAACGCACAAGAGGCGGACTTATGCCATGAAGAATGCCCAAATTTGAATTTTCTAGACTTGTACGTTTACTGTCATCATTTTCATTTGACTAACAGTAAACCTTATGCACACATCACATCACATTATCCGCCTATGTTAGTCCACTGCTGGACGTAGGCCTCCCCTATTAACTATGCGTATAGACGCATTAGGAGGTAAATGCCCATAATCGCCACGCTGCACTGGGCAATCGCAGTAATGTGTCCACTATGGTGACGCTGCTGCCCATCATCAATCTTTTATCAAAGAATGGTCAGTAACACTTCAATCCCTTAGTCGACTCTTACGACACCCGCAGGAGGAGTTGGGGAGGTAACAAATGTATAGGTATTCTTACTACCGTTACCACATGGCCATCCTTATAGGTATACATTCCGGTCGCATAATCTTTTTCAGGCTACTCTATTTTGGCATACTTTTCTTCGCATAATTTGTATTAGCATAAATGTACTCTCGCATAGTAATTATTTCGGCATACTACTTTGTTCGCATATTAAAGTTTTGTAATAATTTAACTTGAACTAATTTATATTTGCCTAATGTGTACTACGCATATTACTGTTTGGACTAATGGTTACTAGTCATAATATTTCGGAAACCATAATTTTAGTTCCCTATTTGAAGAAAACACTTTTTCTTTGTTTAACATGAATTTTAAATCAATTAACATGCATTTTACATATTTTAGCAATATTTTAGAATGTTCTTTTATTTTGTTGCGGGTCTCTTGAATCTAAAATATTAAAATGCGTTAATATCAAATTTCAATGTACATATAGATAAATTAGGTTAGGTTAGGTTAGTGTGTTGTCCAGGCGCGAAGCGCCTAAACTACGCAGAAAAGGGGGTCTGCGTGGCAGACGCCCGTCGACCTCACTATTATTCCCATATATTGTACAGATTACACACACTTGATTTGCCATGTTGAAACAATCGGTTTTCCTTAATCGCTTATTTATATTGTTTTATTACTTACCGTCACTTTTATTCATAAAACTAAATGTGAATCTACCGTCATTATCCTTATACTTTAGAACGCCGAACGTAGTGTTTGTAATAGCATGCCAATCATGCCGGTTGGTAGCCTAATTTTAGGATTAACTATTTGTATGCATCGTGAAATGATGCGTAATAATTATTATGCAATTTTGTATTTATGCTCTGTGATGTTAGTTATTATGACGGGTATGCCTTTAATGTGTATGCTTTTAAATATTATGCGTAAAAAAATATGCATAAATACGATTAGCCTTGTCAATATTTCGGCTAGAAGACCTTATGCGTAACTATATTACTCGTATTACATTTGTTAGTATGCATCCCAATAGTGAACCTCCTTATACACCTCTAATGGAATTCCAAGTTTTCAATAACTCATCTATTCTAAACTCACCAGTTCCCAGTTCTCCTCGCAATCAACGACGGGGACCGGGGGCAACTGCCGCTGCGGCACCTCATCTTCCACCACGTACTTCTGCGTGTCGAACA
The DNA here is from genome assembly GCA_025490895.1 of Thaumatotibia leucotreta. Taxonomy (NCBI): domain Eukaryota; kingdom Metazoa; phylum Arthropoda; class Insecta; order Lepidoptera; family Tortricidae; genus Thaumatotibia; species Thaumatotibia leucotreta. The sequence continues at coordinate 24,307 of JALPQI010001915.1, forward strand.
GGGCTCGGTCCGGGCACGATGCCACGTGGAACTAGAACAACGGTCTGTCATCAGACTGTTGACTGGAAGCACCGTAGGCCACGGACCCAGGACTTCGTTGAGGGGGGGGACACTGACCTATGATATGATAGTATTTTATACTTAAAACAGCACCTAGCCATACATGAAGCCCGTGTCAGGGGGGCAAGTGCCCCTTTTGTCCCCCCCCCCCCCTGGATCCGCGCCTGAGGCCTACCGCGAAGTTCGCAAGTTTCGGGTATTTGTCTCACAAACGAAGGCTATAAAAAAAAGCTCTTTGGGATTTCCCAGGAAAGAACCTGACGCTGTCGTGGGGGATAGCTTCAATATTATAAATAAACAAATGATCCATGTCCTCTATCATACAAATTGTATTGCTTTTTACTTTCCTAGGGGTGACAGCACCAACTTGCGCACCTGGTGCCACCCAAGGTAGCTACGCAACTTGTTCGACTCTAAAGTGACGGAGACAAATCCCCGAAATGGGCGAACTACAGAATTCGCAGTAGAGCCGCTGATCCCACGATGAACGAGCGGCGAGAAGTGATGATATTTCTTTGCGGGCGAGTGAATTCGCTTAGGAAATTTACTCGACGTATGAGTGGACAAACGACGTATGTGGGGCTTCGGAGAATAGTTTTGATAGACGCATTGACGCTTGGCGCAGGGATTCGAAGCAGCGGTAGCTTCGTGGGTCACTATTGACTAGGCTAAAGTCACTGCCTGCAGAAATTGCGAGCAATATAGACAACCCATTCAATGAAATAGCACTATTCTATATAACATTTTTTTCTTCGGTTACCGCGAGGATTACTCATGAAATAAAACTATGAAAACGGATAAACTCGCGTATATTAACTAATTTTAACTTCATTCCGACGTTTCGAACACTTTACAGGGTTCGTGGTCTGCGGATGACCGACAATGGAGGTAATTTGATAGATCTACCTCCATCAAAATAAGAAAGATAAGTACAAAACTACCTACCAAAGAAAAATTACTAAACCACAGACAATAAATTTTAAGGGTGGATGTACATACAAAATAATAGAATGGAAAGAAGTTTTTCTCTACCACCAGCTTGGGATCCAGTTGTTCATCTGATAAAGGAACAGTCTAGACATAAACCGTGAGGCTGATGTATTTGGCGGTGGTGACCATTCCCCCCCCCCCCCCCCTTTTTAGTACTGGCAACATTTTTTCAAAATTATTTTAAATTTCCTTATTAATCAAATTTGTATGTTTTGGTTTAATGCATGATGATCTTAAGATGTACTACAAATGTTTTTTGAAAAGAGTTGTCCCGCTGAGTTTCTTGTCGGTCCCAATTTTGGGATACCTTCCTAACAATACAATCATACAAAGGAAGGAAATACTTCTCAGGCAGTGGCGTAGGGATAGAACCGGCGTAGATTATTTATTTTGTCTCTTGTCTTCATTCTGAAAATATTTGTAATGAATAACTAGCTTAATTTGCAAATTTTGTATGTACATCCACCCTTAAAATTTATTGTCTGTGGTTTAGTAATTTTTCTTTGGTGGGTAGTTTTGTACTTATCTTTCTTATTTTGATGGAGGTAGATCTATCAAATTTCCTCCATTGTCAGTCATCCGCAGACCACGAACCCTGTAAAGTGTTCGAAACGTCGGAATGAAGTTAAAATTAGTTAATATACGCGAGTTTATCCGTTTTCATAGTTTTATTTCACTATTCTATATATTTACGGCCTTATTCATAAAAAATCCTTGTTGAAGGTTTGAGGGGCCCAATAGTTATCGAGCCGATAAGTCTTGTTGAACGGTTTATAAGAAGTGTTATTCATAAACGCTCAATATCTCTCCGATAACTGTTGAGCCGCTGTTGAACGGATTAGACGCGTTATGTTGGCGCCTTGACAATCTCATAGACAAAAATGTGGTCTCACCGCAAATTAAAAAAAAGTTTGACAGCTGTCTGGCGGGAATTCGCAAATATTTCCTAATTCCTTGTTACTTACTTTTATCTCAAATAATTATATTATCATCATCTTGAACCTGAAATTATTAGGTACTTACTACGTATTCTTTTACCTAGGTAACTAATCAAAACAGTTAGCTTTATGATTAGGTACTTGCGATGACGGTCAGATAACGAAACATAATTGTATGGCTAGTTAGTACCTAGGTATGGGCAGTTAGTAGTACGGGTAAGTAATAAATAAATATTTATTTCCTTGCGACCCCAACACCTAATTGCAGTTAGAACCTGAAGTTCTGGTGTGAGGCCAGCTCCTCAGCGATCTTTCTTCAGGTCTTCTTACACCAACTCTACTATATACAAAACAGTCGCCTTATTAAAGCGGTATCGCCGCCTAAATTCATCATCGGGCAGATCCTCAATGGGATCTGCCCTTATGTTATATATTTTTGGACGCCGCGGCGGATTAGGTACACAAATTATTTATGGCATCAATAGCGTTTAAGGCCTGCATGATGGAGTCTCACTGCGTATTGACGTTGAAGTTGAAATGGTTGAAAAACTATCAACAAAATTTTAAATTAAAAAAGTTGGAGATTAGTTTTCCCACCATTTCTGATTCGTGTAATGTTGCATGTAGAGAAAATCGAAACTGCGTAACTACTTACAATAAATCATCGGATATTTATTTTAAATACCTATCTAAATATAATTAAGTATCTCTGGATACATATTTAATAATAATCAGATGAATAGACGATATAAAAAACTATACACCAAATCAGACTTTCATACCTTTATCTTTTCTCTTCTGCCTACTTTAAACGCATGGTTATGCACCTGTCAAAAATCAGCTGATCAAAATTTTAGCAGCCATCTTGTTAAATAAGAAGTTATAGGACCGTTATAGAAGGGTCCTCGGCTCTATAACTTTCGGGGGATTTATAGTAGGTTTGAGCGGCTGAATAGCGCTATTGAACGTTTATGAATAACGTTTTTAGCCATCCGGTCAACAACGACCCATCAGCGGGCGCGTAACTTTTTATGAATAAGGCCGTTAATATATTAAATGTAACTGTCTATTTATTATACACGGTGTTACGCGAGCATTGCGAAAGATTTTAACTATGCATTCTAGACATCAAAATAAACAAAACATATTATGAGACCTAATGTCAATTCCACCAAAAAAAATTGTTTTTCTTTTTTTTAGGCCGATTTGAATACTTTTTAACATTTCCAGTAATTTTATCATAAAAACAATTTGTTTAAATTATTTATTTCAATTGTTTTTTTTAGGTAGAGGTTATTTCGTCAAGTCTATTCGTATTTTTTGATTGTCAGGCAAAAGGTAATATTAGAACACATTGTGGTAGCATTGTAATCCAAAAGAAGTTAAATGACGAGTTACGTCGAAAAACTTATTTCGAAAAAAGGTTGATTATCTCTGAAACCAAGCCGAATCCAGGAAATTTTATATAACATTAAAGACTCTAAATATGGTTAGGAATCCAGGCAATCAAGTATTAAAATCTTTCGGAATGCTGACGTAACACCGTGTATGTATACACGGTGCTCGCGAGCATTGCGAGAGATTTTAACTATGCATTCTAGACATCAAAATAAACAAAAAATATTACGGGACCTAATGTAAATTCCACGTTCCACCAAAAAAAAAAATATTTTTTTTCTTTTTTTAGACTCTTTGAATACTTTTTAACATTTCCAGTACTTTTTATCATAACAACAATTTGTTTAAATTATTTATTTTAATTGTTTTTTAGGTACAGGTTATTTCGTCAAGTCTATTCGTATTTTTTTGATTGTCAGGCAAAAGGTGTGGTAATATTAGAACACATTGTGGTAGCATTGTAATCAAAAAGAAGTTAAATGACGAGTTACGTCGAAAATCTTATTTCGAAAAAAGGTTGATTATCTCTGAAACCAATCCGAATCCAGGAAATTTTATATAACATTAAAGACTCTAAATATGGTCAGGAATCTAGCATTAAAATCTTTCGGAATGCTCACGAGCACCCTGTATACGATTGTTTTTATGGATTTGTATTATAGCCCACCTAACGAAGACCAAAAGTTGCCTGTCGGGGGAAATAACTCGTGTATAAGCGAATTTTGGCATAGTTGTTGGGAATGGTGTTTTAAACCACATACTAAAAGTACTGGTGGTTAGGGGTGTAAATGTTCTTATTTTTATTTTTTTGTAAATAACTCGTAAACCGTGGCTTATAGCAAAAAACGTTCTAGTACATAAGTAATCTATATAAAATTCTCTACAAAAAAGACATACACATGTTTCCTCTGGGATCAATGTGTCATGAGATAAGAAAACAAGAAGATGGACACTAAAGAAATAAACACATTTGTTTAAGTAGGTATGGCACATACAGAATGCTCGCGAGCATTCCAAAAGATTTTAATGCTCAATTCCTGACCATATTTAGAGTCTTTAATGTTATATAAAATTTCCTGGATTCGGCTTGGTTTCAGAGATAATCAACCTTTTTTTCGAAATAAGTTTTTTGACGTAACTCGTCATAAAACTTCTTTTTGATTACAATGCTACCACAATGTGTTTTAATATTACCACACCTTTTGCCTGGCAATCAAAAAATGGGATAAACTTGACGAAATAACCTATCCCTAAAAAAAATATTTAAAAAAATAATTTTAACAAATTGTTGTTATGATAAAAAGTACTGAAAATGTTAAAAAGTATGCAAAAAGTCTAAAAAAAAAAGAAAAAAAAAATTTTTTTTTGGTGTTATTTGACATTAGGTCTCATAATAATTTTTGTTTGTTTTGATGTCTACAATGCATAGTTAAAATCTTTTGACGATGCTTTTGAGAATATTTTAGGTTTAGAAGATAATTAGGAATTTTATTTTTACAAATAAGCATACAGGGCACGCCCGGGCGCGTGCATTCCAAAAGATTATAAGTATGCATTCTAGATAAACAAAAATTATTATGAGACCTAATGTCCATTACCAACAAAAAAAAAATTTTTTTTTATCTTTTGTTTTAGACTTTTTGAATACTTTTGACATTTCCAGTACTTTTTATCATAACAACCATTTGTCAAAATTATTTATTTTAATATTTTTTTTAGGGACAGGTTATTTCGTCTAGTTTTTTCCCTTTTTTTTATTGCCAGGCAAAAGGTGTGATAATATTAAAACACATTGTTGTAGCATTGTAATCAAAAAGAAGTTTTATGACGAGTTACGTAAAAAAACTTATTTCGAAAAAAAGGTTGATTATCTCTGAAACCAAGCCGAATCCAGGAAATTTTATTTAACATTAAAGACTCTAAATATGGTCAGGAATTGAGCATTAAAATCTTTTGGAATGCTCGCGAGCATTCTGTATGTGCCATACCTACTTAAACAACTGTGTTTATTTCTTTAGTGTCCGTCTTCTTGCTTTCTTATCTCATGACACATTGATCCCAGAGGAAACATGTGTATGTCTTTTTTGTAGAGAATTTTATGTAGATTATTTATTTACTAGAACGTTTTTTGCTACAGGCCACGGTTTACGAGTTATTTACGAAAAATTAAAAATAAGGACCTTTACCCCCCTCTCCCCCCGTTAGCTCCACCCCTAAACACCAGTACTTTTAGTATGTGGTTTAAAACACAATTCCCTACAACTAAGCCAAAATTCGCATATACACGAGTTTTTTCCTCTGAGTTTCCTTCATTTGGTGTACTATTATGTGATGTGGTAAGATTCAGCAGTATTTGATGAGGTACGTAGAATATAAAGATATTTTGAATGCTATTGTTCAAATTGCTCGCAACATCAGTGAGTGCAGACTTGTAGAGGCACTCACGTCTAGCTCCGCGTCGTTGACAACGTGCGTCGCGTTTATCGGGCACGTGGTCTTGGCGCACTTGGGGTACTGCTTGCGGCACTTCTGCAGATGGATGTGCATCCGGTAGTGCGCCACCTGGTGCGACTTGTTGTACGGACACGTCATCACTTGCTCGGGCTTCGGATCTGCTTTTGAGCTGTTGGGTGATCACGATTGTTAATAAGAGGTCAAAATTCTTTTCGTTGTCTTGTTTCATACCACTCTGTCACGCTTTTAGTTGTTGTTTCGACTCAGTACAATGGCCTATTTCTCGAAAGCTTGTAACTTGTAACACAAGCAGAAGTCCTTATCTAATTAATAGTGTAGTGTAATAAAAAAAAATAGTGTTATAAAGAGACTTCCACTTGTATTACAAGTTACAAACTTTCGAGAAACGGGCCCCAATACATTAAAAAATCCGGTGCACTTGTATTTCTTTTTCACGCTAGATTTTAATCCATACATCAGAAATTGAAAACAAAACATCATCTCTTAAAAAAAATCACCACTGCGTGACGTGTTTAAGAGACACAAAATAAGACAACGAAAAGAATTTTGACTCTAATAACAAATTTGGAAGAAGAAAAAGATTGCTAATAATCACCAAATTTGAAAGAAAGAAAGAAAACACATTTATACCACAAATGCAATAACACAGAATATTAAGATACACTTCTATACAGGGTGTTATACCACCCACTGAAAACCTTGAGCAGGGTGATTTAGTAGGCTATACTGAACAACTTTTATTACGGGGTCAATCACGAAATCTAAAAACAATTGTCTTTTTCATACATTGTGACCGATCAATAACGACATTTGATATGGTTTATAACTATGTATACACGGTGTTACGCGAGCATTGCGAAAGATTTTAACTCTGCATTCTAGACATCAAAATAAACAAAAAATATTATGAGACCTAATGTCAATCCCACCAAAAAAAAATTTTTTTTTTAGGCTGATTTGAATACTTTTTAACATTTCCAGTACTTTTTATCATAACAACAATTTGTTTAAATTATTTATTTCAATTGTTTTTTATAGGTAGAGGTTATTTCGTCAAGTCTATTCGTATTTTTTGATTTTCAGGCAAAAGGTGTGGTAATATTAGAACACATTGTGGTAGCATTGTAATCCAAAAGAAGTTAAATGACGAGTTACGTCGAAAAACTTATTTCGAAAAAAGGTTGATTATCTCTGAACCCAAGCCGAATCCAGGAGATTTTATATAACATTAAAGACTCTAAGTATGGTCAGGAATCCAGCATTAAAATCTTTCGGAATGCTGACGTAACACCGTGTATATTATTGTTATAGTTAATATCTATACAGGGTTACTTTTTCACCAGTACAAAAAATCAACATACGTAATAGTAGTCCAAGTTACAGAATACTAGCATTTTTTGTTACCACCCCTTTAGAACCAAAAAACTAAAATACCGATGTTTGAACTTATCCGCAAACCTAACAAGAAAATTGGACGCATTACGCATTATCAATGTACATAACTAGCAAAACACACGAACTGGCAACTGTTTGTTTACAACGTCATCGCCCGCGGCATGACGGGTTGGAAAAACGGCGAGGCGGCGTAATGTGCACTTGGTATTAACTTAACAAAACTTGGCAAAAAAATCTTACTTGATCCCAAATCTTCCTTCATACTTGCACTACAGCACGGGCTTAGGACTGTCAAAATAAAGAATTTTTCTGTGTGTGAAGTTTGTCGAATGTTTTAAATTATGTCTGGGAAACGTGATAAAATTACAAAGTAGGACAGAAACTTTCTTCATTGAGGCGTATTTAAAAATTTTAAATCAACTTTATGCACAATGATTGGAATCGAAAAAACATACCTAAGTAATGGAGTCCATTTCTCATACTAATTTATTAATTCACATACTTAAGCAAGTGTTCAAAATGTTGGCTGTGGTTATCTAAACACACTCTTGCCCGTTTTTGAATGTTTCCTTCGATATTTCCCAACACAAGTCTGTAGTTCTCACTTTTAAGTTCTAGTTGTTTTTTTTAGGTAGAGGTTATTTCGTCAAGTCTATTCGTATTTTTTGATGTCAGGCAAAAGGTGTGGTAATATTAGAACACATTGTGGTAGCATTGTAATCCAAAAGAAGTTAAATGACGAGTTACGTCGAAAAACTTATTTCGAAAAAAGGTTGATTATCTCTGAAACCAAGCCGAATCCAGGAAATTTTATATAACATTAAAGACTCTAAATATGGTCAGGAATCCAGCATTAAAATCTTTCGGAATGCTGATGTAACACCTTGTATACATATATTACTGGTTTAGGGAAAATTAGTACTGTGGTTAATGATTACTCACAATAGACATTCATCAATTCATGACACATCCATCAACATTATCACTAAATCATGTTTTTTTGTAGTTTCTCTTTTATTTTCAAGTTCAATCATTTTCTATGAATGACCTTCTCGCCAACCACCATTTGCTCAAATTAAAAAAATACTTGGAGCGGTTATCTCTGATAATATTAGAACACTTTCTTTTGGGACCCTTATTCTTTTTTAAAGAATTATTTGACAATACTCCACACTACAGTATTTAGTCCGTGGGCTAGTCAGTCTGAAATTAGAAAACGGTATAATTTGAGGGTACCAAGTGTCCTTTTTACAGTAGTTAGACACATTCATAAGGATGTTAAAAAAGTATGATAGACATCTCAAAGTGGTAGCTAATAGGCATACGGGCTATTTCAAGATTTCCGTTGTATGACAGGTATGGTTAAAATTAGGAGGTACAAATTTTCCTTTTCACGGCTGTTAGGTAAGCTTATAAAAACGTCAAAAATGCAAGATTGCCATTTATAAGTGCTACCTAACAAAAATGGGGGCCAATCAAAGATGGTGGATCTCAAGTTTTACAAAATCAAGTATATCTCGAGAACTATTAAATATATCTAATTACTCTCTTGAACAAAATTAAAGGCATATCTGTAAGCTTCATATTTTGCATATGCACCATATTGCTAAAACCAACCAATAATTAATTATGACCAAATTTATGAAAATTTCGTGATTTTGATTTTTTTTATGTCGTGTTTTTTCATAGTAGTCATGACGCTAGAAAAATCAAATATTTTTTTAAAGATAGTGTATTTAATAAGCTTTAATTTGATGTATATAACTTGTTGGCGGTATTAAAAGAAAGACCCATAAAAAATATTTAAATGAATTGTAGTCATAAACCACCGTATACTTAGTGATTTAAGAGGCGATTTTTTTATATTTTTCAATCTTGGTTATTTGAAATAAGCACTATTTACGAGTAAGGTATTTACGAGTGGCACTTCCATCGCCTCTTTAATCACTAAGTATACGGTGGATTATGACTATAATTCATTTAAATATTTTTTATGGGTCTTTTTTTTAATACCGCGAACAAGTTATATACATCAAATTAAAGCTTATTAAATACACTATCTTTAAAAAAATATTTGATTTTTCTAGCGTCATGACTACTATGTAAAAACACGACACAAAAATAATCAAAATCACAAAATGTTCATAAATTTGGTCATAATTAATTATTAGTTGGTTTTAGCAATATAGTGTATATGCAAAATATGAAGCTTACAGATATGCCTTTAATTTTGTTCAAGAGAGTAATTAGATATATTTAATAGTTCTCGAGATATACTTGATTTTGTAAAACTTGAGATCCACCATCTTTGATTGGCCCCCATTTTTGTTAGGTAGCACTTATAAATGGCAATCTTGCATTTTTGACGTTTTTATAAGCTTACCTAACAGCCGTGAAAAGGAAAATTTGTACCTCCTAATTTTAACCATACCTGTCATACAACGGAAATCTTGAAATAGCCCGTATGCCTATTAGCTACCACTTTGAGATGTCTATCATACTTTTTTAACATCCTTATGAATATGTCTAACTACTGTAAAAAGGACACTTGGTACCCCCAGATTATACCGTTTTCTAATTTCAGGCCGACTAGCCCACGGACTAATTATAGCAAAACAAAAAAAAACACCCCAGATGGACAGATGGATGTGGCGAAACTAGATATGTACTGCCCATCCCCTAATAATCTAATTAATACACACATCATTTGATGGCAACAATGTGGGTTATTTTCAGTCGGAAAAAAAAAAGTTGTCCACTCGGTGGTCAAAAGTTAACAGCTTGTATATATCTTTGTTACGATTTTACTGAATAGGGCTACAGCCCAGCGAACTAGTTTTACTGTCAATTGTTTTATCCCAAAATTAGTTCAGGAATTCCTTAACTTTAGGTATGTCCACCAAAAAGACAATAACCTAAATCTGACATTGACATGTGTAAAGTGCAAAATGCTGAAGGATTTTTCAGAACCTGGCTTTTACCTTATATGTTGTTCCTCTATAATTTATAATTTAAGGAAAGTGAAGGGTAGTTCAGGTAAAGTTTAGACTTTCCTTATAACTCATATAAGGCACATATTTTTCGACCGAAGCCTTAGGCTTCCATGAGTTCCATGACCCATAGGGTTAACAGAAAGAGTCTTCCACTAGTAATTTTAGTTATAATTAACTATATAATAGACCCATGGGTTTTACTAGTACGTTTGCGCCAATAAATTGACTATTAGCTCATAGAATTATTTCGTAACGAGGCTGAAGATATTCCGAAACTTTATATTCTGGAATTATGGTGTTAGTAATTCTTTCTATTAGATAATAAACAATACAAAAGACTTTAATTTGTTAGCAGCTATTATTCGCTCAGGCAGTTTTATAATAAGTATTTGATTTGATACTAAGTAACCATTACTTAAAACAAAAAAAAACTCATAATCGCGCGGGAACATGAACTTTCTAAATTTAGAAATCACTTACCAGTACATTCTCGAAAATTGATTGTTTCTTGGATACTTGCAGAGTTCTGTTCTTAAATGACGTTTGTTACAATATTTACAATTTTAACGATAAATTGTTACATTTAAATTCTTGTATTAGACAAAACGTGAGGTAAACATACGTAATACGTAGTATCTTCGTGAGGTAAACTAAGTTTGGTTGACAGTGACAGCTGTCATTAATTCACTGACGTGTGGTGTGATGATTTATTGATTACGTTTAGGGCGCGTTCAGAAATAACCACATAGCTGCAAACTTCCGATTGAACGGAATTCCGAATGACAGCCATCGCTCTCAGTCTTTATCGCACATGCGATGCTGGGAGGGTTAAAAGCAAGAGGCGATCGCATAGGGTTTTCTTTGTTTCGTGTTTCCACGAAAATATTCCAACGATCTATATCATAATAAGTCCATGAGCAGCACCCTAGTTGCATTGCCTACCTATTGCATAGCAAAATTTTTTTCTGTATTATAAAACAATGTTTAATTTTTATCTCTCCCCTTTTGGCAATGTTAATTAAAGTTATAAATCTTAAAAGGTGCACCTTTATCTATATATTTTTCGACCCACTATTAAAAGTCGTATTTTTTTTAAATATCCAGTCTCTTTTTAATGAGGGTTTTCGATAATTTTTCTGCCACCAGGGCGGCGCTTCGTACGCACCTGGTCTCGACAGCTGTCAGATTCATACTATTCATAGGCACCTGGGCCTAAAATATTGAAATTCTATTTTATTTGGAAGAGAATTGATTTTGTAATGGATTACGACTAATACATGGTCGTCGAACTGAAGATTGAACTCTAAAACAGGCGCTCAAAGTCACTGGTATTAAAAATAATTACTATAACTTTGTTAGTTTCATGAGAATTGACTTGGAACTATTTTATTTATTTATTTTAGGTAACAATATGCCTAAAGTAATGGTTTTCAGAATAAATAAACCTAATAAATATGTTGAAAAATAAATGCGCGTATTTATTTTGACAGTTCGTTAAACGGTCGGCTCAGTGCTGCCATCTCACCTCCCCATAGCGGCAGAAAAAGTATCAAAAACCCTCATTGACAATTTAAACATCTATTTAACTAATGCACGACAGGCAAACATGCATTTCAAATTTGAACCCTAATAGCAGTCAATAGAGTTCAAAACCATGATGGCCATATTGCATTTGTATATTTTGTATGCAACTGAGGGTTAAAGGTTAACAGAATCAGCGGCCCTACCGCGAAAATCGAAATTCGTATATTTCGAGGATTTGTCTTTTTCACCGAGAAAAAATTTGACAGGGAAAAAATATTATGTCACAGACCCATGGGTTTTACTGGTATTTCTGCTGCAATAAATTGATAGCTTATAGATTTAGAAATTCGCAACGGGGCTGAGGCTGTTTCGAAACTTTATATTATAGTGTTAGTATATTTTTCTATTAGACGATAAACAATACAAAGGACTTTAAATTAGTTAGCAGCTATTATTCGCGCAGGCTGTTCTATAATAAATAAGTATTTCATACTAAGTAATAATTGAAACAAAGAAAATATACCAAAATACACGGGCGGGTAGGTACATGAACATTCTAGGTATCATTTACAAGTACATTGTCGAAGATTGATTGTTTCTTGAATACTTGAGGAGTTCTTGAATGGAGATTGTTACAATTTTAACGACAAAATAGTTAAATTTAAATTCTTGTATTAGTCGAAAAATGGGGCAAACTAAAACAGTTTTGTTGACAGTGACAGCTGTCATTATTCCATTGACGTGTGGTGTAATGATTTATTGATTACGAATAGGGTGCGTTCAGAAATAGCCAAATAGCTTTAAACTACAGATTATACGGAATTCCGGATGAAAGCGTCGAATTTCTGTCAATTTGCTTGGCAGCTGCTAAATACTGCCACAAATGGCACAATTTGATCACAACCTTCATACTATACAGGGTGTAATCGATAAGTGTTTACATAACTCCGGAAATATGAGAGATATTAGAAAACTTTTAACTGATATCGAAAGTACTTTACCCAACGAGTAAAATCACATTAATATTTTTTTCTAAATAGATGAATTAATATTAAAAATACTAAGTTAAAACGCTCCCATCCATTTAGTATGACGACTTACAGCCTTAAAAAATGTCGGGTGTCATAAGAGATATAACTGTTAGAGATTTGTTATTTGTACGAATACATTGTAATAAAACAAACATAAAACAAATCATGAATCATTTGATAACGGTGAAATTACTCGGTCGTATTAAACTAGTCTTTGAATGATCGGTTACCTACTAAATGTATGTAGGGGTTGAAGTTAATATTTGGGATATTTCTGATTTTATTTAAAAAAAAGTTATTAGTGTAATTTTACTCGTTGGGTAACGTACTTTCGATATCAGTTAAAAGTTTTCTGATATCTTTCATATTTACAGAATTATGACCTGGGTCGCGTTTTATAAAGTTACAATTTACAATTTCGCTGTTTGCCTCTCTAACGCACGCACATATTGGCTAGAAAGAGAGGCAAACAGCGAAATTGTAAATTGTAACTTTATAAAACGCGACCCTGTAAACACTTATCGATTACACCCTGTATACACAGTCTTAATCATGTCTTAATCACACATGCCATGCGAAAAGGGTCAAAAGAAAGAGGCGATCACATAGGAATATCATCGTTTCGTGAGTCCACTAAAACGTTTCCAATTTCCAAAGATCTCATTCTTACCTAGTTGCCTCAAGCGGGTAACGATTTAATCGAGAACGCGCAATGTCCATCATCATAGTTTCATTCTTTCTTTATAATAATTATTACCTATGATATGGTATTATAATATTATGTTATCATTCAAGAACTCCAAACAATGCTTCAAGACCTCAGTTCGGCAAGCCTTCAAGTTGGTCTTACAATGAACAGGGCAAAGACGCAGATAATGACCAACAGCACAGAAAGTAGGGTCGAGGTAGATGGGCAAGTAATCCACTATGTCGACGAGTACCCTATTTGGGCCAAATAGTTTCCTTCAGCCGTAGACAGGATAGAGAAGTCGAAAGGCGAATCCAAAATGCATGGGGAAGCATATATATTTGATACATGAAGGGGTTAATGAAGGGTGATCTTCCTTTGACTCTGAAGCGGAAACTCGTCGACATGTGCATTCTGCCTGTCCTAACCTACAGTGCTCAAACTTGGTCACTTACCGAGGCGCAAAAGACCAAGTTGAAGGTTTGCCAGAGGGCAATGGAGCGCAGCATACTAGGAGTCAAACAGATAGACCGAATCAGAAACACCACGCTGCGCTCTAAAACCCGTATTGCTGATGTTGGAGTCAAGACCGCCAAGCTTAAATGGGACTGGGCTGGCCATGTCTGCCGCATGCACCCAGATAGGTGGGCTAAAATAGCCACGGAATGGGCGCCACACAAGACAGGCGAGCAACTGGCAGACCCAGGAGGAGGTGGAGGGACGACCTGGACGCGCATCTCAACGGCTGGCCACAGATTGCTCAAAACCGGGATGATTGGAGACTTAGGGGGGAGGCCTTTGCCCAGCAGTGGGACACTATATAGGCTTTAATAATTATATAATAATGATATGGTATTACTTAACCCTTTGACCATTTTACACCTCTTCGATAACAGCATTCAATTTCGAACCTTACGCATTTGTTAATTGATTTTGTTTTGTTTTTTATATGACGGCAAATACGTTGCCAATACCCATCAAAGGGTTAAATTTTACTAAAATAAAAGAATACTCATCAAGAAATGTAAACTTGACATGTTTATTAACGTATTACAGGACCGATGTCAAAACCAAAAACAAAACATATAAAAGGTTAGCCCTTCGGCTGTGGTTGCTAATGTCAGGTACAGTGGATGATGATGATGATGATGGTTCCTTATCAAACACAGACGAGGGGTTAAGGCTTATCTTGGGAGACACAACTTTACTTCTTTCCATAACACCGCAGTACCTACTGAAAAAGATGATTACGTCACGAGGGAATGATGACAGACCCAAAAGGACTACCTCACTCTAGCGTGAAACCATAACCGCCGCGTGGAGTCCGCGCGAATAAACGCCACACTCGAGCTCGCGGCATCGGACCGCCATTAGCGCATTAGTGAGGAGGGCCCTGAATACGCGAAAGCTTCGCCGCGCATACGTAAACTGGGCGTTATCTCGTGAAATTAGAATTCGGTTGACACGTGACGACGTGGTCCCAGGACTCGCCCCGACACTTCATGTAGCGGAAGGGCCCTCGGTGCGCATGGCCAGGCTTGCAAGCCGCCGCCACTATAGTCCCCTCGGGCTGCCAAGTGCCACATGCTAGAAACTCGTCCTTGAACGCTTTGAGGCACTTGTAGTCGACGGTCGGGTCGTATACTAGCTTGCAATGCCCTGTAATTTAAAAAAGTGTTTGCTTAAATAAACATTTTCTATTCATCATTAAATGTACATTGTGTTTCTTAGGTCTAGCTTTCGTTTACTATTAAAATACTTATTAAAACGATTTTACCGAGCCTTACCTCGAAGGGGTCGGGTTGACCATGACCACTTTCCAGCTCCAGCAAAAGATCAGCTCATGAGTGACCCTCGTGTCTAGTATTCATCATCATCAGCCTATGATAGTCCACTGCTGGGGCCTATTTCTCGAAAGCTTGTAACTTGTAATACAAGCGGAAGTCCTTATCTAATTAATAGTCTTAAAAAGAGACTTCCGCTTGTATTACAAGTTACAGGCTTTCCAGAAACTGGCCCCTGGACGTAGGCCTCTCCTATTAACTATGCGTATAAACGTTGTGTCTAGTATTATTATAATTTATTGAATTATTTGATACAATTTAATTCATTATAATCTTTACATTATCGTTCCACAAAACTGTTGACCCAGGCGCGGATTCAGGGTTTCGTTCAGAGGGGGACATTTTCTTTCGAAGTTTACATAAACATATATACCAATATACCGGAATCACAGCTAGATCTTATGTCAAGGGGGGGGCAAGAGGGACAAGTGCCCCCCCCCCCCCCTTGGATCCACGCCTGGACTTTGACTGTGGGAGCGGCAGTCCCTTAATTAAGTGTTTAAATAATACCGTTAATTATGTGTAAGTAGTATATCTCACTCACTTTGACAGCTAGGAGGCGCGTGCCTCCAGTGTCCTTCAACACAAATCACATAAGGGTCCACAGCGCGGTACGGCTCATCGCAAGTCACGAGCAGTATCACATTGTCGCCAACAATGTGATCGCCAGGTCGCGCGCGAGCGTGGTCAGCGACGTGGTACTCCCCGTGCGTGGGGTAGCCGGGCATGATGCAGCCCCCGCCTGGGTACGGGAGGGGGCCTGGGGACTTACGTTCTGTAAGTTTAAAAATAATTGACAGAACTGTAAATATTAGACATGTTAAACCAAAAAGAAGACCAATATCACCAACGTCCGAGGTCGGTATCGAACCCACGTACTCGGCTTTCGCGGCTGATGCCTGTACCACTCGGTCTTAGCATTCAGTGGTTAATATTTAATAAAAAATTATTTGATATAAAACTAAATAAACATTCGTGGTTCGGTCGTTACCACGAACCCTGTAAAGTGTTCGAAACGTCGGAATGAAGTTAAAATTAGTTAATATACATGAACATGAACATGAACATAGGCACCACACCCAGCCAGGAACAAGCCTGCTCCGGACAAGCCGGCATACCAGGGGGCACGCGGTTTTTTTAGGGGTAGACACGCTCCGGGATGGGTAGGAAGTTTAGAATCGACCGACTATGCAGCCTTAAGCCGATATAGGAAAATAGGTGGAAGGGTTATGTCGTTGAGGGAGAGCGTTGATGTGATGATGCACGTCGCAACGGTGGGGGCCCTTCTTGGGATGTTGTCGTTATCTTCGATCTGGTTTTTCGGTTGCCATTCATTCTACTTCTTCCTCAGACTCATTGTCCGTTTCTGTCTCAACTGTCTGTAATGTCGTTTGGGGCTCGCAACACAATGACTACGCCACCATGTCGTCTACAAAATTATTTTAGATGAATTATCTAGATCTCTGCATTGAATTTGTAGTCATATTAGAAATGAGTTATTACACATTATCCGTAAAATATACTTACTCCTACATGCCGGTATAGGCCTGTCCCACCAGTTATACTTGCACTGCGTGGACACCGAGTTCTCCCTGTATCCAGGGTCGCACTGCAGAGTCAGCTTCAGCATGGGACCCCGGCGGCCCATCCAGTGGAACCGGCCGTGAGCTGGTTTCCTGGGCTTGCGGCACTCGTTGCTGCTGACCAGCAGTTCTGATAACCTGGAGTCAATTCTGAAATTCAATTGACCTTTCGACCCTTTTCGTCTAGGTCAAATAGCGCCTTAATACCACTACTAATAAATAAATATCTTGGGACATCTTACACAGATCCACCTAGTCCCACGGTAAGCTAAATTAAGGCTTATGATGTAGGTACTAAGCGACGATATATATAATAGATAGATAGATGGCTGTCGTAAGGGTCGACTAAGAGATTGAGGTACCACTGATTCTGTTATCGAAGACTGATGATGGGCAACACCGAGATTGTAGTGGACACACCATTGCGGTCGCCAACCCGCTTGCTCAGCGTTGCGATTGTGGGCATTACCTCCTAATGCATCCCGATGCATAGGCAATAGGAGAGGCCTATGTCCAGCAGTGGATTCAAAAAGGCTTGTCCTTTCTTTCCAGTCTTCTGTCTAAGTGTGCTTACATTTTAAAATCACACCAAGGATTTTAATGCGTTTTAGGCAGAGTGATTCAAGTGGAAGATTTTGGTAAATTAGTAAGTTACTGATGGCCTTCTACCGCGTGAATTTCGAGGATTTTTCTCTCTGTCACTCCAACGAAGGCACCATTAGATTAAGTGAGACAGATCCTCGAAATTTGCGGATTTCGAAGTTCACGGTAGAGCCGCTGGTACCTAGCTATAGCTGCGTTCCGGTCGCTCGTGGTCGTGGGGATCACGCTGGTCTGCTCCTCGACTGGTGGATTCCAATGAGGATCCTGCTTGGCAGGCGTCGATAGATCGTATGCTGCTGTTGGCGCTGAAAAGATTCATGACAGAATTAAGCCGGTCTGTCCGTAAACTTTGAGGACTTGCCTCTGTTGCTCCAGCAAGGGTGTCATCAGAGTGACAGAGACAAGTCCTCGAAGTGTCCAATGACATGCCACGGTTAAACAAACTTTATTAGGTTGGGTTTAAAAAGAGTTATAGCCATTAGCCATGAGAAGTCAGAATACCTCCACATGAAACGCTATAAAAACGCACGCGTCAAAAGGGAGGACCTTCATGCTGGAGGTATAGTGTACAAAGGGGTGGCCAAATTTAAATACTTGGGCTGCGTCATCACAGACACCGGTTCTCGAGATGAGGAGATAGACATCCGCGTCCAAAATACGCTGCGGTGCAGTGCCGCCCTCCATAAAGTGTTAGTGTCCAAGATCCTAAGCCGAAACACCAAGCTACGCATTTACAAGACAGTCATAAGGCCGATACTTATGTATGGATGCGAGACTTGGACACTAACACTTAAAGAAGAACATAAAATACAAGTGGCGGAGCGGAAGGTCCTTCGCAAGATTTTGGGCCCGGTGAGAAGAGAGGACGGAAGCTTCAGAATCCGGAAAAACGCCGAGATCAGAGATCTTATACCCGAGCCCGATATAATTGGCCAAACCAAAGCCCATCGTCTCCGCTGGCTGGGTCACGTCATAAGGATGGAGGAAGATCGGGGTGCTAAACGTGCATACTTGGGTCGTCCACTAGGGCGAAGACCTGTCGGGCGTCCCAGGTACCGGTGGAGCGACGTCGTCGAGTTGGACTTGCGCGAGCTGACGGAAACAGATTGGAGGGAAGCAGCGCAAGATCGGGACCGGTGGCGACAACTCGTGTCGGAGGCCAGGACTCGCTTTGGGTCGGTGCGCCAGTGAGTAAGTAAGTAAGTAAGTAAGTTAAAAAGAGTTAGGTCTATTCTTGACAGGGCTAGTGTCATATTGGTGGTTCGCAGTTGTATATGGGTTCCACGGAAGACCAGCGCATCAGATGTCAGAGCATATACTGAGTGGTACCCAATTGCAGCTCCTACAGCAACACACTTTTCTCACCTTTTTGTTTTTCTTTAGCGTCTGTATTTTTAATTGTATCTGTATTTTGTCTCTGTAGATGTAAGAATGTATCTTATTGTTCTGTGTGTAGTTGTAGTTCTGCAATATATGTTTTTTCTTTCTTTCTTTTCTTTCTAATAGCCATCAAATTATCTGAGTGCTTAGCCAAGTTGCGACTCGCCAACGCTTAGTAGCGTTTCGTAGCTTTCTCTTTCTGTCCCTCTTTCTATTACTGCGAAAAAGGCAGTAGTGTTTCATTCGCGATTGACGATTGAGCGTTAGAGATTGGCATCTTGGCTACGCGCCGTGGTGCTCCTAAAGGCCATGTGTTGATTAGACTCTGCAGTGAGCTCGCGTAAGGTTCACACTCGCGTTCGCGCCTTCGCGCGAGTGCAGGGCGGCCTTGATTCATGCGCAACGCAACTTCGCGCCGCGTTTTAGGCCCGAGTGAGGAAGGTTCTTACGATTTCGGTTCATATGGTTTAAGGCCTGCTACCGCGAACACCGAAGTTCGTAAATTTCGGGAATTTTGTCTCTGTCACTCCAACGAAGGCGTCATTTGAGTAACAAAGAACACTCAAAATTTGCGAATTTCGTAGTTCGCAGTAGGGCCAAACCGTAGGAAACGCACTGTGTCTATTGGAATTGGCCATTTAGTACCTACTCAGATCAACGAGTTGAGTATGAGACGCATAGGTGAGCGTGCGAGCGCGTGCGGTTTCCAATAGACTACACGCGTACGTATGCTGATATATCGTCGGGGATTGCAATACCGCATAACTAACAAATTCAATTAGAATCAATTTGAGTGTCTATTGTTTGATATTTCAACTCTAGCTGTTTCGGTAGTTACCACCCCTAAAACTTCTACTATAGCCAACTCGGGGAACCTTGATCCCTATGACAGCTGTCAGTTCCATACATTATCTGTCAACAATATCGCGTCTTGACAAGTAATGTATTGAACTGACATCTGATAGGGATCAAGGTTGGCACCGTGCGCGATGACAGCGCCATTGACAGGTGGCCATTTTAGACATTATAGTCGCCGCTTTCAAGCGGGAAGTAAGTAGATATTTTGAAAAATATTAATTAAATTTTGTGTTATTTTAATATATAAGGCAATTTTGGACAATTGCAGTCAGTAACATTATTGCTAATAACATTAATATTGTTGTTTTCAGTTAGAAATGAGCCTACTCAACTAAAACGGGGTTTCGTGCCATCACGCACGACATCGTTTTCCAACCGGAGACGATGAATAAAGGGATGAAATTGGTGCAAGCTGGGCATGTTCTCAAGGTTGAAGATATTCGCCAAGAAGACATGTCCCGTATTATCAAATCCCGAGTGGTTCGCCAAGCTTCAGTGACAGCAACGGCGTACAAGACAACTTTGTTTGTAAGTATTATGTAAGCCGATTTTTGTGTTTCGATACCGTTCAATAAAAGTTTTTTCTATTCTCTAACAAATAAATTTACTTACAGCTAAACACCAATTCTCATGTAGAGAGTGTACCTATCGTGCGACTGCGTTTATAATAAGAGTGGGAAATGCAAGCACATTGCAGCACTTATATACTTCATCAATGTTCGATGAAATGGTCTTGGAAATCGGTAAAATTTACAGTCACTGTTCTTCTTGGTGTTATTGCAATTAACAATAACACACCTTACTAGGCCCATATTAAATATTTATCTGAAAACGATGAGAAAATATTTGCTGCAGTATGGATTAGACAGCTGAAGTCGGCGACCATAATGTCAATTTTAGCCGCAGCGAGCGCGGTGATCGTTTCGGCTACCCCCTCCACCCGCTTTGCACCCTGCCAATAGGCACGGCATCAATAATTAGCAGATCTCTTAAACTAGTAAACAGAATGTCTTTTACTTACAGTTAGACATAAGAGCAGCTGGTACCATCATAATCCTAGCTTGCGTGACCACCGTGGTCAAGGCTGTCGTCGTCATCGGTGTTGGTGTCATTTCCGGTGGTGGCGGAGGAGACAAGATCGGTGCCACTGTAGCTGGAACATAATGTCTATGTCTATGTCTATGTTTAAAGGTGCATTTAGAACAAACGAACATTCGCTCATTCTATCCCCCCTGCGACCATAATATATAACATGGACGTCTAACGCTAGCTCAAAATTGCCCCCAAAACCAGTTGTTCAAGATGGGCAGGACATATCGCTCTTCTTCAACATCTTTGACAAACGTTTATAGAATAATATAGCCAATCAAAACTTTGATGGGCCAATCACAACTATTTTTAAATGGCGGTTTAAGTTTTTATAGGTTGATATTGAAATTCATTACCGTGATGCATTGAAGAGGGGGTGACAGTTGTCAACTAAAATTCAGGCCCGTTTTTGATAGGCAATTTAGTATGGCGTGCGGCTTCCATGTTTTATTTGTTCGTAGTATCCCCCACTTTACGAAATTCGTTTGTTACACAAATCGTGATTCGTCCAAATTTCGTAGAGTGGGGGATAGAATGAGCGAATGCTCGTTTTGTCTAAATGTATCTTAAAAGGGTCGCGTTTGTGAGCAATTTTCGTTTTTATTTCATTAATAATACCTAATTGGTAGGCTGTCAATGATCCTTGAGTAAGATCCACCAAAAATGTATAGGGATCTGGTAACAAAAAAAGAATTTTCCATACAAACTTTCTGGGACATTTTGGGACATCGCGTGCATTTTGCATAGCATCATTGACTTGACCAGTCAACACTCAACAGATTTTTATGAATATCGAAGACGTGATCTTGTATTGTAAGGATTTGAACTTTTTTAGAAATGCTCTTGTAAGGATTTTATTTTTTGGAGCTAAAAAAGGAGGAGGTTCTCAATTCGACTGATTTTTTTTGTTGTATATTAGTTACCCGATATCTCCGAGAATCGTGAACCGATATTAATATTTTTTTGTGATCGAACGTATATAACCCCGAGATGGTCATGTTGGCACCAAATTAGGGTCTAATGATGGGATCTTGGAGAAATTGAGGGATCTCTTCAAATGTTATAGTTACATGTATGGCGCTTGGTAATTTTCATTCATTTGGTTGTTTGTTTTAAATTTTTAATTTGGTGATTATTTTGGATTCTACTGACGATAGGTTAACTTACTATGCTAAGTCACAGTGGCCAAGTTGTTTAGCTCGTGCAGTTGTATGTATCAAGCCCCGGTCTGGCGGAGGTTCGAACCCCATGAACATTTCTGTTCGGGGGAGCATCGTGGTAGAATGTACACGATCCCAAGATGCTCCCCATAACGGAAGAGAGGGCAACGTCGCAGGGGAGTTTAGTGGGTATTCTTCTCCCTGGAGGAGCGAGCCCCACATACCATCGTGGGTTCCCCCAGCCCGTGTTGATGATGCGTAAATGCATTCTCCACTGCGTCAACAAAAAAAAACTTACTATGCTGCTGCAGCTGCGCGTGAATGTCCTCCATCTTGACAGTAGGCTGCGTCGCATGATACGGGGTCGCCGCAGTGCAGTTCCCGTGCGCGTGCGCAGCGTACGGGTATATATGCTTGATGGCGCAGGACCCGCACGAGGCGTTTATGCCGAACACCTCCTTCCGCTGCTTGTTCACGATTACGACGAAGTACACGGTCACTGGAATGTAACAGAATCATATTATAATATATGATTGAATTGAAGATTAATAGACGTCCCGTTTGACAATGATTTGACTCTGCAGTGCGCTCGCGTAAGGTCCACACTCGCGTTCGCGCTTTCGCGCGAGTGCAGAGCGGCCTTGATTCATGCACAACGCAACTTCGCGTGGCATTTTAGGCCCGATTGAGGAAGGTTCTTATGATTTCGGTTCACACTTATGGGTTAAGGCCTGCTACCGCGAACACCGAAGTTCGTAAATTTCGAACTAAGCAATGCACGCTTTACATTGATCGTTCGAAGGAAATAAGATTAATTGTACAGTTAATTTAAATATTTGTCAATTGTTAATACTTGAAAACGATTGCTAGTAAATTAGTAATGCATATTATTGTTGAGAGGTTGTAGTGTCTAAGAAACATTAAGTACAGATGTCGCTAGTGATTAGATTCACAACACCATTGGATAAATTCGCTGTGATCGAAGGAAGTTAGGTGTAATTGGGAGCACGCTGAGGCGGTTACTCGGAGGAGGCGGGTTCGAGTCCCGTGACGACCAGAGTCTTTCGCAGTTATTTTTTTCTATGGTAAGCACATCTGTTACGACATTGTGGGACTATCCGAATATTATTGTATTTATTGTCCAATTTTTTAAAAGCTTGGATCATGGTATTATCAAACCGGAATCAGAAAGGGCTTTGAAAGTACTGTTGACACAACAAATGACACATCATTTTCTAAGAAAAGATATGATTACAGATGTAGTGAATGATTAATTAATCTATTGTCTGTAAGTCTCTGCACTTAAACTATGAATACATGAAAAAAGCTATAAATATATCCTTGATTGACTTATACACTATCGTGTCAACAGTACTTTCGAATCCCATTTTAATCGCGGTTTGATAATAAGACACTGTATTTCTAAGGTGTAGCTTTTATAGGCGTCACGTTTTCTACAATACTTTCTCGTGAAAT
>JALPQI010001916.1:0-119096 GCA_025490895.1 Thaumatotibia leucotreta
TATTGTAACAGTCGTGATAATCTTTAACGCTTTGGTATTAAAGTCTACTTTGCAATAGCTTGCTAATTAGTAGTCATTGCTGAATTCAATTCGATTCTTGTCAATATAATAAGTTTAGTTTCGGAGACCGGACGCAACTGTGCCGGTTCTAGGAGCAATTATTATTTACAGGGACATTCAAAATCATTTTCCTCTGGCTTAATGTGTTAGATACAACTATTATTTCTCAAATATCTGTAAAAAAAACTAGAGCCAAATTAGCTTGTGAGTTATAGTTTTCCCACAAAAACAAAGCATAAATCTTGCACAAAATGCATGTTTGTAACAGTGGAGACCCAAAATTAGATGCTGCAGTGGAAGGATGGCTTAAAATAGATAAGGTAACCTGTAACTTGTCTTAATTTATATTATTTATCATACACCTATAGGGATGCAAAATTTTAAGTAGAGTTTTTCATCTAAGTGTAAAGTGTAGCAAGGTCATTTTAATAAATGCACAACCAGTGGCTACTTGTGTTGATTGGTTGGTGTAATTATAAATTGAATCCTGTTTGCTCCGGAGATTTCAGCATTGACAATTGAATTTGCAGTGTAGATCATTGTCTTTTATTAACAATACTATATCTAAAAATGTGATTGCATTGATCTCCTGGGTCACACTTTAATGTAGTTTTTAAGCATTGATTTATAAAACTTGCTTTGTCTTGACAGTTATGGGGTGCTTCCACTATGGGTCACCCGCTCATGCTAGTAGATGTGATGGAACTTTTTTTCTAACAAACTGTAACTAGTTTTGTCCCTTCGGTTACAGGAGAAAAAATGAATAAGAAACAGATCCAACCTTTACATTTAATTTATAAGAGCTAAGAGCATGTATCAATTTAAATATACTCTATTTGTCAGATAAATGTTAGCGGTCCTTTTCTTTTATAGGCCTGGGGAAAAGGATAGTGATAATTTTATCTGATGGATACATTGGATAGGCAGATAAAGATTTATCTTGGGATTATGAAACAGACCTTAAGACCATAAAGTGAATTTATATATATTTCATCTCATATTAAAAAGACATCAATCTAATCAGAATTCAAAATAAAAAAAAATATATGAGGAAATTTAAAAATATTATATGTGCAAATTAACATTTTTATCAAATATGTTGGCTTGGTGGTGTCTATGGTCTACTTCTTGACAGGAAAACATTTATTTTAAGAAATTTTTATTAAATATAAGAATGGATTTAGGAAAATTATATATTATGTTTAGTATTTTAATAAATGAATCTATTGAAAAAATTGTTGCAAAACCAAATGTCTATGTAGGTATACCATGATTTATAATGCTCATCTGTTATCTCAATCCAATAATCATTATCTTTTACTTATCAGCTTGTAAATGTTATGTTCAAAATGTTGTTCACTGTTTCCAGATATTAATAAACCTAGGTACAAGTTCTGTAAACACCCTTAGCTGTTTAATCTGTTATTAGTAGGTATAATATTTGTGTAAGTAAAATAATGTTTTTGAAGGAGGCCTATGTCAAATGACGGCCTGCCAAAACAACAAAAAAGTAACTATAAATGTGAAGAACTAAAAATCCACACATTTATATAATGCTAAATGTAAATTAAGTCAAAGAATATAAGGTATTTTTTTAAAGAATGCTTTTTACCAACATTATCGCAATGAACTAGTGTAATTCCTACTATGTAGTTTTCTTTTTTTGTCTAAAAATGTAGGGTGATCTATAAAAACTTATTTTGAAGTCCATACAATATGATACCATATAAGTAATATGCCTCCTTAGTAGACTATGTAAATTATTACTTATATCATTATATTCAATTTTGTTACCGCACTATTATACGTATATTTCTTATCACATAGAACCCAGAAACTAGAAAAGAGGTCCTCGACGACATAGCCGACTCGCAATGGGAGAAATTGCGCGGGAGCATGCTGAAGCGGCAGAAGTTCGGCACGGCGGGCCTGCGCGGGCGCATGGGCGCCGGGTATACCGGCATGAACGATGTTGTCGTACTGCAGACTGCTCAGGTCAGTCCCATAGATTTAAGATCCTTTTCCTCTTGACCTCAGGCAGCGGTGTAGCTAAGCAGGTCAGTGCCACACAAATAATTTAGATTGGCAATTTCGCATCAACCGTGTAGTGTAAAGTGTAAACTCTATTTGATTAGGTTACCTACGAGACAGGCTGCACCTAGTATAGGAGCCAGAGCAACCCACATGGAAAATACTTAATGTACATATATTTTATTTATAAGAAGTATGAACCGATTTCTTGTGTATCTTTACTTTGTGTCTACAATAAATAAATTTGAAATTTGACTTTCCCTTTTGACAGCAGTCTGATGCAGTTGAATTTTAATAATTCTAATATTATGTCATACATAGTCTTCTGATTCACACACTTGGTGTGAGATAGACTTTGAGTGATGTACTGATGTAAGTTTATGAAACATTTTGTTAGACATTGCTGCAAAAATTCAAATGACGAGGTTTAAAGTTCATAATTGAGTAAGACGATGTATGATATATCTGTACAGTCAGGGGCATAAAAAAATACACTTTTTAACTTATGTTTGGAGCATTAGGTCTAAAATTGTATTTCCTCGTAAGGCCCACCATACTATTTTCTTTAAATACTATTTCAACCCTTGCTGTGTAAAGAATGGTGTTGAATATAATTTGTTTTTTAAAGTTCATTGGCCCTTACGAGATTATAAATTCATGCCCTTGACTGTACATACTAGACCGACATATTCCGCGCCATTCTCTCCATCTCTATACAACATTTCCATAACGCGATAGACGGTACATACCTAGTTACTTTTTAGATTTATTACATACGATACGATCCACAGTTATCTGTTAATTTACGTAAATCAATATAATATATTGATGGGGTTGATGCAACCATGCAGACCTTAATCTTAACAATGTGTAAATAGTAATTGAAAGTAATATACCACAGTACAGTATACACTATCGATACTCGTCTTATCAAATGTCAGGAAGGTGGAACCCCAACTGAGTTTAAATACAGATATTGATAAGGAGCTGTTGAAATAAGCTCATAAAAAATCAAATTGCCGCGATATGTAACGATATTGTCACATTACTATATTGCATTATTGTAAATCAATGCTATTATCGATTCGATTGGTGGTAGGCAAGTTTATGAGTAAATCTATGGGCCTCGAAAACCTACTTGTTCAAAAGCAAACTTTAATAACATGAACAACAAACATGGGAGAGGTATCACAATCACAAGTATCCTAACATAGTAAAGTAGGTACACTTAGTGCTTACTGTTGTAGTCGCAAATTATACAGTCATGATCATGAATATCATGATCAATATTTGCTTTAAGTATATTCTTGAATCAAAATAACTGATAATAATACACATACCATACCTATCTATGGATCTATATCCCCGCGCAAGCCTATAAAAAAACCGGTATTTGTAAGCCCGTGATTCCCAAAGAGATACACATATCATACTGTATGTCTTATGAAAACTATTGTTAAAGGACCCATGCAGAATGCGTTGATAATATTGATAGTAAATTTGCAGGGCCTGTGCTCTTATATCCAGAAGGAATGCCATCAGAGTCAGCTACACAATGGCGTAGTCATCGGATACGACGGCCGATATAACAGCAAACGGTGAGTTGTTTCCGCAATCATGTATCTACTGTGCACCGCACACTAGCGTAGTATGAGAACGCAACAGATTCCGGGGCCCTGTCAACCCGAGGGCAATTGTCTCTGGCACTCCAATTAAGACGTGATTCGCAATTTTCGTTCGCGGTAGACTCATAGCTGAGTTCATCGGACCTCAACGTTAGTGTAATTTACAGATGAAGTTGTTAGGTTACTACTTATGTGTCGATAATATTTAGTTTTGTCAAGGTGGCAAAGAGGTGGCACGGTTGGTTAAATTAGTTGGGTTGTTATATGAGTATAATTGGATTAATTGGGGCCGAGCGGAGACGACATTAAGTATACATTTGTCACTTTCCCAGCTGTTGCTAGAATATTGATAGTATTGGGCAGCAGCACCATCTTAGTGGACACACTGCTGAGATCACACAAGTCGTTTGCCCTCAAGATCTGATGATGCTGATGATGATGATGAAATGGTGCTGGATGTTCAAACAGAAGGAAATACATCTCAAGTTGTATATAGTACATAATATATCACTAACATGTCGTTAAAACAAGTCTTTGTTCCATAATGAGCAGTCTACTTTAGCGCGCCCTAGATACTTACTTCTGTAAGTAGGTATTTAGGACACGTGTGCAAAATGACGCGCAAGAACACCACATTTTCTAGAAGCGCTTCGAGTTTTTTTCAACCCTCATCTAATTCCAAGTTCTTTGGAATATACCAGATAAACAAAATTATATTATTCATTAACGTAAATTATTGTAAGTTAACTTATTCAATTAACACGAATAAAGTTTAATTTGCATAGCTCTCATAATTTAGGTTCGAAAAGCCTTGATGGCAAGGAAATTTTTTAGGCATAAGCAACTACATAACAAAAAGAAGTGACATCCTGCCATGCCATTTTCCTCTTTTGAGGATATAGGTACTCATACTAAGATTAGACCGTAACAGTCAAATCTGGTAAATTGGCAACTTTTTGGCAATTTCGCAAATTCTTTGCAAAGATTTACCTATATATCGCGTGGCTCAGTATTCCGTGCAAAGTCATTTTCTTTAGAAGTTATATTATTTTTTACATTTTAATGTAACACTTCTGGGTCATATTGGCTCAGGACCGGGATGAGTGGCGTACTACAAGAGAAGCCTATACTCAGCATTGGGCGATAAATGTCTGAAATGATGATGATGTTGAATGTTACACTGTCGGTAGCGTATGGATTGCCTCAACCGATGGACAAGGTCCTAGACCGACTCTGGGATTATGTATTGTTTAGATAATGGTCTCCATTTAAAGATAAGCTATCGGCTGTCATTAAAAACAATACAGATTTCATCACAAGAAACGCTGTACGTACAAGTTGTTTACGCTCATGTTAGCATTAGGTACGTGACGTAGGAACTCGTTCGCTAATATTCTAAAAACGATATTTTATTATAGTTACAGTTGCATAACAAAATAGGTACTAAGTAAGAGTATCTACCTACCGCATGTAACAAATACTGTGTGATGATGTAATTTCCCCATAGCGTTCTTTTAGCTACACTTGTATGAGTACAAGCCACAACTGGAACTTGGTACCATTGCCTTACGAAAGCCTGATTAAGTGATTGATTATTAATCGAAACACTAACATCACAGTAACAATGTCATATTAGCGGAACTTATTGGGTTGCTATTCCCACCGATGGAAGCGCTAAATGTCGCCCTTTAGTGAATCGACTTAGCAGATATCAAACGAGTCTTGCGACCCTCAAATTTATCACTCGGGTGTATCGAGTCGAGACATTGACGCTAGTACGATTGGGTAATTTCCTGGGTTAAAAACCGATTATAAATAGTGTAGAGACAATACAGCTTAGGTCAAAGATATAGATGCGCTCAAAGTGCAAAATATATGTATACACACAATACATACACAATCTTATTGCTATGATTATAAGGTCATCAATTTCCATTGTTTTTGTATTATGATAAAATGGAATAAATACTTAACCCTTAAATGCATGGTGTACGATGATAACCAACGTAGTTGGTGTTTGAAAACTAGATATGTATATTACGTTCTTAAGGTTAATTTTGCGAGGAAATTTAATGAACTTTCAAACTTATTTTTTTTTCAAGATTTATATTTTTATTTAAAACAGAAGATCAACAACTTAAATAAATTACAAATTAAACTAAAATGAAAAAATAAAGATAAAACTTACACTAAAATTAAAATATACCTAAACAAACTACCTATAAAAAGAAAATACCTTCCAAAAGATCCGCCTGCGGCATGGTGCCCATGACACTGGCGGCGTTACCTCGCTGAATCGCTAAAGAGATTCTTTGTGCGAGGTAAGCGCCAGCCCTTGGGTCACCAGAGGCTTCGTGCAGCCGGGACGACATGGCCCTCATAAAAGTCTTCATGTCTGCTGACCAAGGACCTAAAGTTTCTACTGCAAGCGCCGCAAACTTGTAGTTGATTAAAAGCGACGAGTATTTGCGGCGCTTGAGAACCTGGGCCTGGTCAGCAGCAGCACCGGCTTGTGCTCGTGTGCCTTGGATGTGGGACTGCGCGAACGTGTCAAACTTATTACTTATTTAAAAAAACTTACATGTGTTTATACCTAAGCAAGATGGCGGAAATTTGTTTTCATTGCGTGCGTTTAGCGGTTTTTAACTAAGTAAGATATTATTTTTTATTGTAATTCCTACCATAATGATTTTACAATTACTGAATTAAATATACTTTTCAATCTAATAGTAAATAATATTTGCATGTTTTATCATGCACGATTTTGCAAAAAACGTATGATGTATCGTAATTTTGATTAGTAGTACAAATTCCACCCAAAATATGTCCACCGTTTTTTTTCAATTTTTCTCGTGCTTGCGACACCATTAGGTATGCAAAATTTTGTTTTTGGAACGAATGCATTTAAGGGTTAAAAAAATATTAAATTTGTTTCAAGCAGTTAAGGAAATCAACAATAATTTACAAGTAGTAAACCAAGAAAAAGCAGTACTTAATCACGACATTTTTCTCTCAGGTTCGCCGAATTAACCGCCCGCGTGTTCGTGTCCGCGTCCATTCCAGTGCATCTGTTCTCGGGAGTGTGCCCCACGCCGCTGGTGTCGTTCGCCACCATCCTGTACGGCGCAGCCGGCGGCGTCATGGTCACCGCCTCGCACAACCCCAAGGAGGACAACGGGTACAAGGTGACCTGATCTGCCATGTTTATTGTTCCGTCTATTCTCGGATATGCGTCCTGCGCTCCTGGTGTCACTCGCCACAACCATGTACGGCGCGGCCGGCGGCGTCATGGTCACCGCCTCGCACCACCCCAAGGAAGACAACGGGTACAAGGTGACCTGATCTACCATGTTTATTGTTTCGTCTATTCTCGGATATGTGTGCTGCGCTACTGGTGTCATTCGCCGCCATCCTGTACGGCGCGGCCGGCGGCGTCATGGTCACCGCCTCGCACAACCCCAAGGAGGACAACGGGTACAAGGTGACCTGATCTACCATGTTTATTGTTCCGTCTATTCTTGGATATGTGTGCTGCGCTACTGGTGTCCTTCGCCACCATCCTGTACGGCGCGGCCGGTGGCGTCATGGTCACCGCCTCGCACAACCCCAAGGAGGACAACGGGTACAAGGTGACCTGATCTGCCATGTTTATTGTTCCGTCTATTCTTGGATATGCGTCCTGCGCTACTGGTGTCACTCGCCACAACCCTGTACGGCGCGGCCGGCGGCGTCATGGTCACCGCCTCGCACAACCCTAAGGAGGACAACGGGTACAAGGTGACCTGATCTACCATGTTTATTGTTCCGTCTATTCTCGGATATGCGTCCTGCGCTCCTGGTGTCACTCGCCACAACCCTGTACGTCTCGGCCGGCGGCGTCATGATCACCGCCTCGCACAACCCCACGGATTTATACCCGTACCTTACGGTGACCTGATGTACCAAGTCTATTTTTCTGTCTATTCTTGGATATATATCCTGCGCTACTGGTATCATTCGCCCCCATCCTGTACGACCATTCTGTTTATTCTTTGTATGTTTTCGGCGCTACTGGTGTCATTTGCCTCCATCTTTTGTAGCGCGGCTGACGATGTCATAGTCACCGCCTCGCATAGTCCCAAAGAAGACAACGGGTACAACATAACATAATTTTCATCAGCTCATCACACTTGCTTTCTAAGCGCGCCATTGCTTGCATGCATTGCGGAGTTATAGAAAAGTAAAATTCCCTAGGGAGTTATAGAAAAAGGAGTTATAGTACGTCATTTAATAATATTTTGACTTAAAACTTATTTCTTTGTCCACAAGTGTGATGAAATAGTACATTATGATACAAGTGTGTTAAATACATATGATACAAGTTGGTCATCATACCTACTCGAGGCGGTATTGTGCGCGCGAGCTGCAAGCGAGCGCACATAAGATAGAAGAGAGTATAATGAGCAATGCACACGAGTTTCATACCTCGTTTTTCAACACACTTGTGAGGAATAACCGACTTTTAGTAACACTTTTACTAACCTTTGTTGCTAGGTAATTAGTACTTACTTAGGTACTATCCCAAAGGAATGTTTAAACGCGCGCAAATTTGTAAGGCAGAAATCCTATCGACAAACAGCCAATATAAAAAAAACGATAACTTTACATTTAATATAATTACTTGATAATTTGGATGCACAATTTAAATATTTTATTTATTTATTTACGAAAATTTATATTCTGGCTTCCGCTATTTCTGCCACATGTCAACTCTTTGGTCTATTTAAAAAATAAACATAACTTGACTAAATTCGAATGCTTCATCTCTACATGACATAATACTTGCAAATGTTTGCAAACATACTTGGTCGGGTTATGTCATTACCGCACTAGAACAATAACGTAATGAAAAAGCACGCGTGTTTAATATCTTGGATTATGAGCCTAATAGCGGTTCAATAATACCTACGTTTCGAGCAAGTGTGATGAAAAAAATTATATGCATCTCGGTCGATTAGCAGAATACAAACTCGAGTATTACACTCTTGTTAGTTATACCGTACCTACTTAGTACTTACCTCCCTAGATGCACAATGTACTATTGCTCTGTTATGAGTAGGTATTGATTTTTAACTCCCTTCAGCTCTATCAAAACATTAGATATAAAATATTCTGACTTTTTGAGAATACATCTCTAGTTATTATGATTATATCTCCATTTTTGCCTCCGTAGCCTAGTTGGTAGTGACCCTGCCTACGAAGCTGGAGGTTCCGGGTTCGAATCCCGGCGAGGGCATTATTTGTGTATTTATTTATCACAAATATTTGTTCCTTGGTCATGGCTGTCTATGTATTTAAGTATCTATCTATTATATATATCGTCGCCTAGTACCCACATCACAAGCCTTGATTGAGCTTACCGTGGGACTAGGTCGATTTGTGTAAGATGTCCCAAGATATTTATTATTATTATTATTTATTATTTCAAAAGTGCACTCTCATCAGGTTCCATATCCTGTTTCAGGTGTACTGGGGCAATGGATCACAGATCACAGCTCCTCACGACCAACACATATTGGATGAAATTTCCCAGTGTTTGGAGTAAGTTTAACTTTTATACTAATTGACGTCCTGTTTCACAATCCCCGGATAAATCCACGAATGCAACGCCGTACTCAAAACGCCAGAGCTAGTTCTTGAAGCTTATACATACAGGGTGTAATCGATAAGTGTTTACAGGCCATAATCCCGTAAATATGAGAGATATCAGAAAAAAATTAACTGATATCGAAAGTGCATTTACCCAACGAGTAAAATTACACTAATAACTTTTTTGAAATAAAATCAGAAATATTTCAAATATTAACTTCAAACCCTTTCACACATTTAGTACGTAACCGTTCAGCGAAGACTAGTTTAATACGAATATTTTATTATTTAAGAATAAATTTTAGGTACATTAATTAATTCATAAACGGTAATATTATTATCTCTTACGACATCCGACATTATTTAAGGCTGTAACTCGTCATACTAAATGTATGGGAGCGTTTTAACTTATTATTTTTAATATTACTTCATCTATTTAGAAAAAGTTATTAGTGTAATTTTACTCGTTAGGTAACATACTTTCGATGTCAGAAAAGTTTTCTAATATCTCTCAAATTTACGGAATTATGGCCTGTAAACACTTATCGATTACACCCTGTATACATACGCGATTAAGATTCTCTTCGTTAATAATAAAGGATAACTTTTAGGCTTATATGATCGGGTTATTCCCACCTGTTACCACCAACTTGACACCAGTGGTAACAACTGGGAATTTTTTTCCCACCTGTTACCACTGGGAACAACTGGGAATTAAAATTCCCAACTGTTACCACTAAACTAATTGGTGGTAACTACTGGGAATTCTTTTTCCCAGTAGTTACCACTAAGTTAATATTTAGCAGTCCTATTGCAATAGGATACCTTGTAGCCATACATTTTGTTATACAATGGTAACAATTTCCAGAGACTATAATTATTATAAAATGTTATACTACAAATAAAGACGAATTACACTGATTGTTTATTCAAAACAAGAATATTTCAATATTTCATTTTTCGTGTAAGTAGCTAAAACCTTTTAGTAGTTATAATAATCTTAAAAAAGGATTGAGATTCGTAATCAGTTAAAACAACACGATGAAAAATGAAAGTTATCCCTTCTACGAGCCGGTCACCCTTCATCCCTTTTTACCTGCCCCTGTGATAATCAAGTGAGTAGTTCTTAATATTTTTGGTTCAGATTCAGAGTAGGTAATACTGACAACATATTTAAAAAAAAAGTTTAAAAGATATTTTCAAAATGTATTCATTTTTTATTAAAATTCGATGGTTAATAATATATTTTATAAATAAAGTAATAATCATAAAATTAGCTCCTTATTAATAACTGGCAAAGTATTTTGTGTATATTCTATTAAAACAAGCACATTACTAGTAAAGTACTTGGTGGTAACAAATGGGATTTATTTTTCCCAGTAGTTACCACTAAAGTGATTGGTGGTAACTACTGGGAATTATTTTTCCCAGTAGTTACCACCAAGTACTCTGGTGGTAACAGGTGGGAAAAAAATTCCCAGTTGTTACCACTGGTGTCAAGTTGGTGGTAACAGGTGGGAATAACCCATATGATCCTGTCCAAGAGCAGTTACATGATGTTACATACTTGTTTATTAAAGAAGGTAAGTCTTAAAAGCTCTTTGGCGCGCTACATTTCCTCCAGATAGTGTAACTTGGATTATGCTGCTAGGGGAAAAACACTCGGACATGTGTATTGTGTAGTTCTTATGAAATCTCTCGATATGAAAATGGTGCTGTCTGACATTCCTAATATCTTGCAAATTTCTATTAAACATGTTGTTTCACAGTATACCAGACTCGCATTGGGTGACAGAAGGCGTGCGCACCCACGAGCTCGTTTCCGATTGCCTCGAAGAGGTGACATCGCGCTACATGGAATACATTGCGGACAGCGTGGGACCGGAGCAGCGTGCCGTCAACGCGCGCGCTGCAGTGGACAGTGTTTATAGCGCTATGCACGGTGTTGGATACGATTACGTGGTGAAGGCTTTCGAGGCGGCCAGTTTGAAGGTAGGTAAAGGCTCGTTCAATTTAAATCTTCCATAAAAATCTGTAGTTATTCGAAAACGGCTGGGCCGATTATGTTCGAAATAGATTTATTTTAAAGTATTCTATAAGCCTATTCCACTATTCATGATTTTTTTTCTTTATTTTTGGGCCTATGGATCAAAAACTAGAGACACAATTTTTTTTCTTCTGGAGCGATTCTCTCTGAAAATATTGACTTTAGAAAAAAAAATCTATCAAGACCCTTATTCTTTTTAAGAGACCTATTCAATGATACCCCACACTCTAGGATTATAGCAAATAAAAATAATCATACCCACTTCACCAGTTGAGGAGATACCCGAAAAAATATTTTTTTTTCTAGTTTTGATTGTAGGTACCACTTTGTTGGCATGATTAATATGTATACCAGTACCAAATCGCAGATTTCTATTAACGGCTTTACACAACGACAGTATTAACGGCCACTGAGCTATGCTGCGGTCAGACGGCCATGGTGAAACTATAAGGGTTCCGTTTTAGCCATTTTGGCTACGGAACCCTAAAAATGTACAAGAAGCACACTTAATTCGCTACAAAAAATGTAGCGCATTTTCAACCAATAAGCATTCGGGCCACGGCAAGCATAAAATCGTATTGATAACGTTTATGAAAGTCCGGTCTCTATGTAATAGGGTGATGACTGTAGTTAAAATAAATTATTTAACATTATGCACGACATAATACACGAAGAAATTATTACTAAGATGTAGATTGCAGTCATTTTTGTACAGAACTTCTATTTAATAAATTGAAAAGAACTTAAAAGAGTAGGTCATTTGGCAGTACTCAAACGTGACGTCACTTTTGAGTATTTCATATAAAATTCCATAGTGGTGATCGTTTTGACAGTTCGAAAAAAGACGCTGATTTGACTTGCCAGTCATCATGCCTATTGTCCTCTCATTTTAGCCACCAATCAGCGTGCCCCAGCAGCAAGACCCGAATCCCGACTTCCCGACCGTGGTGTTCCCAAACCCTGAGGAACCAGAGTGCCTAGAGCTGAGCAAGCGGCTCGCGGAACAGAAGGGCGTCAGGCTAGTCGTGGTCAATGACCCCGATGCTGACAGACTCGCGGTCGCTGAGTTTGACCAGAGGTATGTCGTCTGCGACCATATATAACATGGACGTTTAACGCCAGCTCAAAAATGCCCCCAAAACCAATTGTTCAATTGTGCCAAGATGGGCAGAACATGGCGCTTTTCGTGACACCGTGCATATTTCGGCGCAACATCTTTGACAATTGTTTGTTGACATTCAAATTCTTTGCCTTGATGCATTGAACAGAGGATGATACCTTGTCAACTAAAATTCAGGACCGTTTTTGAATGGCAATTTAGTATGGCGTGCGGCTTCCATGTTTTATTTGTTCGTAGTATGTCGTAGATTGAACTTAATGGTTAATGTAGTATCTAGTAATAGTTTCTAATTTGAGTCTTAAATTTTGAACGGCATACGAGTATATGCCGGCTCTCGAGAATGGTTCTCGAGTGGCGGCAACGTACCCGGAGGGCGCAACTTGGGTAGCGCCACCCACAAGGTGGACTGATGATCTAGTGACGGTCAGGCGCAGAAGTCCGCTGGATGCGGATGGCGCAGGACCAGTCATTGTGGGAATCTTTGGGGGAGGCCTATGTTCAGCAGTGGACGTCTTTCGGCTGATGTGATAATGATATCAATCACTTGTTTACGTGCAATCTGTTGCTTCGCGTCTACGAACAAATAAAACATGGAGGCCGCACGCCATATTAAATTGCTTTTCAAAAACGGTTCTGAATTTTAGTTGACAAGTGTCACCCCCTGTTCAATGCATCACGGCAATGAATTAGAATGTCAACCTATAAAAACTTAAACCGCCATTTATAAATAGTTGTGATTGGTCCATCAAAGTTTTGATTGGCAATATTCAATAAACATTTGTCAAAGATGTTGCGCCGAAATATGCGCGGTGTCACGAAAAGCGCTATGTCCTGCCCATCTTGGCACAATTGAACAATAAAATTGGTTTTGGGGGCATTTTTGAGCTGGCGTTAGGCGTCCATGTTTTATATGGTCGCAGCTTCGCGTGGTTGGCACAGTATTTCATTTTTGGCGTGACTGACATAAAGTTAAAAACTACATTTTTTGTGAAACAACTCAAATTGTTTTTTTTTTAAATATTTTTCGAGTTGTACCTATTAACTCCCTTTCCTTTGTTTACTCCGTTTTCATTCCAGTACAAAGAAATGGAAAGTATTCTCGGGCAACGAAATGGGCGCCCTGCTGAGCTGGTGGCTGCTCCGGCACGCGACGGGCGACGCGGACGACCGCTACGTCATCACCAGCATCGTCAGCTCCAAGATGCTGCGCGCCATCGTCAAAGGCCGCGGCCACTTTGTTGAAACGCTCACCGGGTTCAAGTGGATGGGTTGGTATTCGTTAATTTTTCTACTCCTGTACTTTTATCTGTCATTTACATAGCGAACACACCTTTAAGCCCCTATCTTACAGATCTCTAGATAAGTCTATATTGTCTATTCCCTATAAACGCATTCGGGTTTACACGCAGTGCGTTTTTTGCATTTTAAGACACCTCGTGTATACAAGACTTAATGAAATACATGGCTGACAACCCATTTAAAAAAAAAACTGATGAACAGTAAACCATAGAGGAGCTTTCTTTTTCTGACGTCTCCCGCCCGACCTTGATTATTAATAAAATTTGGTTTTGACTAAGAATATTTCTCAAATTTACAATTTTATTCAAAAATAAATGTGTGGTCGTAGAAAAAGTATTGTAGGCAACATTGTTTAACTGAGTCAAAAAATGCTCGTGGCGTCTTTAATAACAATTTTCGGCTTCGTCTCAAATTACCCACGCCACTCACCTTTTTTGACCTCTCTTAAACAAGAGTTACATAAAATACTATAATATTATTGGGTTTTTTCCGCAACTGGAGATCCATCGTGCCTTTTTTGCGTGATGGGTTGGTATTATTTTGAACGCTAATGAATCGGCTCTGTAGTGACCCTGCTTACGAAGCTGGAGGTTTCGGACCTCGGCGAGGGCATCTATTCGTGGGCTTATCTTATTACAAGTATTTGATTTGATATTTAATCACTGATACGACACCATAGGTAAATTTGCTGACGTCTGATGCGTGGAACAACTGTGGCCTTACCTTTAGAAGCGTATCGTCGTTATCTCTCTGTCACTCTGTCTTATTAGTGCAACTAGACAGTTGCGTTTTGTTTGCGAATGAACGTTAGCGATTGGCATCTTGGCTACGCACCCTGTATGGGTAATTATACCAGAGTTGAGGTCACACACGCATCCAAATGAAGTAATAATTGCAAAAAATGTAGTGAATGAATGAATGACTTGCGTCAAAATATTGTGTGCGTGTGGACTGAGGGACCACTTATATTTCAATGGTGGTTGGTATGATGGTGTTTGGTGAAAATTTAGTAGTAATAGAGAATTATTTTGTAGAAAAATCCTGGAATTTGTAAAGACTTCACTAAAAAGTTATACAGCCAAACGTGTGGTCCCTCAGTTCACACACTGAACCTTACAATTCTGGGCAAGTGTTTAATATGCTGGCTTATTTTATTGTTATAGATTTAGTAAAAACATATTTAAACGCATTCGTAATGACCGAAACGTAATTTGGCAATGATTATACACTAAAAAGCCTTCCTTTTTTGGTCCCTGAGGGACCACATATAATAACTAATAAATCGGTACATTCGTACAAAAAATAAATGCATTTTTCTTTGCACACATTAGTAAAAATCGCAAGGAAGATTGTAAAAGTTAAAGGAAAGCACAACTATTAATAAATTTCGCCAAATTTATATTTGTTTGTGGTCCCTCAGTTCACACACTATGAGTTAATAAAATAATCAAAATCTCCTAAAATATACACATTATTAAAAGGTTTGTCGTACTGAGGTTTAGTTAAAAAGCTTGACTACCTAAATATATATTTTAACGTGGATTGATGGCGTACAATATAAAATAAATTGCTTTTTAACATTTCCTTAGCAAAGCGTTCATTAGGGTGACCACACAATTAAAACCGTTTACTAACGTGACGTGCCTCATTTTTAAATTCAACTTTTTAAATTTGCTTACTAATATCAAATAGACCAAGGAAAAACTGCATACAGCCAACTACATTTTAGATCCTGTAAGCAAAATTACGAAATTAAAAACAAACTAAGTTTATGGTATCAGGTTTGGTGCTGTAAAACATGTAGCTCGAATATAGTTGTCCTGCTTATATTATGTTTAAAAAATATGAAATTTTACCTTCCAATAAAATTAATATTATGTTTTCTAAGACTTCGGAGATCTTCAGGATGTGAGAGCGTAGCGTCTCCCAATGACCGATAGATGCCGCTAGCGTCTATGAAGCCGCTCCACAGCCCGTAGCGCGCCGCTGTGACGTAGTTTCCGCTCAAACAGCTTCCTGTAACCAACCAGCTCGCACCCGGCGACTCGCCGCCATTTCATTGTTGAGGAGAATGTAAAGGTTGATAAAATATTGCCACCAGGAAGGCATTATCCAGATCTCCGAAGTCTTAGAAAACATAATATTAATTTTATTGGAAGGTAAAATTTCATATTATGTGTTTCGTTCGACTTCGGAGATCTTCAGGATGTGAGACCTGTCTATTATCTCCTGGTGGCGAGTCAGCGGGTGCAGAAATATTAGGGCTCTACTGCCCTAAACCAACCAATGAATTTTGACGTGTAGTCAATAAAATTAAGAATAC
Source organism: Thaumatotibia leucotreta (assembly GCA_025490895.1). Lineage (NCBI taxonomy): Eukaryota > Metazoa > Arthropoda > Insecta > Lepidoptera > Tortricidae > Thaumatotibia > Thaumatotibia leucotreta. The sequence goes on from JALPQI010001916.1 coordinate 16,134, forward strand.
ATGATGCATCGCTTTGCATTCAGAGGTTAAGAATAGGCTCAAACGAGGCTTTTCGGTTGGGTTGACATGCTATTTGCATACATCTACAGAGTAGATATCCGCAGATTATATATAGAACTTACTCATCCGCAGTTTTTACACATAAGTTTCACATAACATTTTCGGTAATTTATACGAATTGACACGTCCAGAATACCGGGTTCATATTTTGATGTTATCTAATTTAGAACGGAATTTCAGAAAGGAAATAATTAAGTGAGAATTATTAGAATAATTGTCTACGTATAATACAGTACAGTGTAAGGTCATGGACTCTAAACTCGGTATTAACATTCCATATGTGGGTTTCTCTCTGATATGTCGTACAGCTGTTCAGATTAAAACTAGTATTCTTTAAGCGTTTAATCAAACAGGCACCTTGAAGGCGAAGGTTTCGCCAAATAAATACTTTACAAATAATATTAATCAGAGATTATCGTTCGCTACGCTAAATGCGATAAAATATGAGAGGATATTTTCGTTACTTGATTTGATGAGACAACTGGCAGACGATGTTATTTTTAGCGTACCACGATGACTATTTTCCATATGGGCGTACCTGTTTTTACTTTGGAGAAACGCCAACGGAACACCAGCAGACTTTTCTTTTGATCTGGTCAGTCAGCGTCGGTGTAGCAGCGTTCCGCTTACCTCAACGCATCGTGCGTTCAGTTAGGGCCAGTAGACCGAGACATACTGTGGCACGTGAACGTTTGAGGTGAGCGAACAGGTCGATGGACGGGGTACCCTAGCGGGTGAAGATCTGCTCAGTGGCCTCCGGGCGCTGGTGCCGCTCGGGGGCGCAGAGTCCCCTAGCTCGTCCGTCGACTTCCTGAAAGTACCGACCTGTAGGTATATGAACCGAACTGGTTCCGTAAGTTCTGGACCTGTAGTGCGTAGGCAATTCCCTGATGCCAATACTTTCTGCGTTGGTCGTTGTAACTAATAATCATACTAACTATCGATCTCCTCAGGTTCTCCTTAAGTTTTAAAGTGTAGTTTTTTTTTTTTTTTTTGGAGTCGCAGTGCAAGTTCCCTGTTGGAGACCCTGCACCGGCTTCCTGTTGAGGACCGACTGAGAATGCGGTGCGTTGATCAATATACTCAGTATAGTGTTTCCTTCTTACCTCGATATGAACGTATTTTATTACGTTCTTAATTCACCATGGGAGATTCCCTCAAGAGTCCGGTTGGCAGATGAGATGGGAGCTGGCATGGGACTCTGTAATCGCCCGAAGCAGTGTTAGGGCCCGCGATAGTGCAACCAGCCTCCATGGACGCCCAAGTTCGTAAGGTTGAGTCCGTCTAGGAGCGCACGACGTTGGACGCGAGACAGGCTGTCTCACAACCAATCATTTACCTTATTTTCCCTGCAGGACGCAAATGTTGTGGCTATGGTTTGAGTAAGGATTGTAACGTATTTCAGGTAGTATATTTGCTAACCTAGGTTGATGGGGGTCGATCTGGTAATCTGTACTACTTTTTCGACTGGATTGCTATCAGGAAATAGTCTTGATAGGTGATCAAACGTTGGTCAGAAATGTATCATGTGGACGCAGTCACGGACGCATCCAATTGTTTACTCACAAATAATATTAAGTATACTAAAACTGCCCAGGACCGGGGTCAGAGGTGAACAGTCGTGTTGGGGACCAGGACTTTCTTTGGGTCGTAGCGCTAGAGGAGTAAGTAAGTTCAGCTATTAATATGGGAGACCTTTAATCGGCTCTGGGAAAGAATAATCTGTGTAGGAATAGCACCGGGCATAGCAATACGCTTAGATAAAAACGAAGAATTTATTTTCTGTGACGAGTATACCGGTGTTTCGAGCTATCTCTCCATGGCCTCTTTCCTCGTGCAGCTGTATCTCGAGCTCGCTTACGACCGGGGGTTTTTGTCCCAAATTTGTTTATTGCCCTCGGAGAAATGGTTCGTTTTATGAGGAGGACCCCGTATAGTTGGAGAACGAGTGCGAGTAGAGAGATTATAAGAGATCTGTTTCCAAACCTTGTCAATACCACCAGTTTTCAGAAAGCAGGCCCGCGGATTTGAGTGTCTGAGGAATCCGGGGCTGGTCAAACATTTGTAGAATAATTTGAGATATTACGTTACAGATTCCATTCATTGTCGAACAGGTCTTCGGTTTGGTGCAGTGTGCACTAAGTGTTCCTGCTTCTGCTGTATTGGATCGTGGGAGACTGCAGATAGTTTTTGAATATAGATACAACGTACAGATTTCCTACAGAACAATAGGACGCAGTTCCTTGTGACTCGGTCAGCCACTACAACGGATCCCGAGAACGAGGGGTTTGCAATCCCCCAGCTGCAGTAGGCACGTGTATGTCTATCAGGAACACCCGAAGCAGGAGCACCAGACTGTGGTTTGCAATGCTTCCGCTCGGCAGGCGGCGCCAGGGTGGTTGCCGGCATCAGCTTGGTTACTTACGTGATATGGGGGGGCCAAACTGACAAGAGTCGTTGGCGCTTTCGCGTTGGGCAGAGCTTCCGCCGTATGGCGAATATCGCGGGCGGTGGCGTCATCCGGCCAGTTGGCAGCCGGCAGCGAGGCGTTATCGTGGCGTCATTGTATCGGCTTGGCGGGCCACTGTAGTTGCACAATGAACTTCATCGGACCAATTGTATTCTGACTTGTAGCGCCATTGCGGTGGTCGCGTGAATGTAGCGGTTTCGTGATCGGCAGCAACATGGAGGTGGGTTATACCGCCATGCCTGGACAGCATCAGCATCGAACGGCAGTATTATTACCTGTAATGTCATCATGGTGACTATAATTTCGTGGCCAGCTGTGTCCCGTGGCACCCGGTGAGGTCAATACCGATGGTGCCGTCGCGACGACTAGTGAAGTCGGGACCGGTGTCGTGGTTGCGGCAGCCAATGAGGCGAGGACCGGTGGCACCGTTGTAGCGCCCAGTGAGGTCGGGATCGGTAGCATCGTAGTGGCACCCCGTCAAAAAACGGGATCGGTGGTGCCGGCATGGCACTCAATGACGTTAGTACCTGTGGCACCCACGTGGCGAGCAGTGAGTTCAGGACGGGTGGTGCCCACGTGGCAGCTAGTGACGTCGGGGCCGGCGGCACCGACATGGCGTCAGTGAGGTCAGGGCCCGTGGTGTTCAGTCGCGTCGGGACCGGTGGCGGCCAGCGTCGGGGCCGATGGCGTCCCCGTGACAGCTAGCGACGTCAGGCCCGGTGGCACCAACATGGCAGCCAGTGGAGTCTCCGCCCCGGTGGCACCGTCGTGGCGGCCAGTGAGGTCGGGATCGGTGGCGCCCAGGTGGCGGCCAGTGAGATCAGGACCGGTGGCGCCCATGTGGCGGCCAGTGAGGTCGGGATCGGTGGCGCCCAGGTGGCGGCCAGTGAGATCAGGACCGGTGGCGCCCATGTGGCGGCCAGTGAGGTCGGGATCGGTGGCGCCCAGGTGGCGGCCAGTGAGATCAGGACCGGTGGCGCCCATGTGGCGGCCAGTGAGGTCGGGATCGGTGGCGCCTAGGTGGCGGCCAGTGAGATCAGGACCGGTGGCGCCCAGGTGGCGGCCAGTGAGGTCGGGATCGGTGGCGCCCAGGTGGCGGCCAGTGAGATCAGGACCGGTGGCGCCCATGTGGCGGCCAGTGAGGTCGGGATCGGTGGCGCCTAGGTGGCGGCCAGTGAGATCAGGACCGGTGGCGCCCAGGTGGCGGCCAGTGAGGTCAGGACCGGTGGCGCCCACGAGGCGGCCAGTGAGATCAGGACCGGTGGCGCCCAGGTGGCGGCCAGTGAGGTCAGGACCGGTGGCGCCCACGAGGCGGCCAGTGAGGTCAGGATCGGTGGCGAACATGTAGCGGCCAGTGAGGTCAGGATCGGTGGCACCCATATGGCGGCCAATAAAGTCGGGACCGTTGGTGCCCACGTGGCAGCCAGTGAGGTCAGGATCGGTGGCACCCACATGGCGCGTTGGTGCCCACGTAGCAGCCAGTGGCGACCACGTGGCGGCCAGCGCTCACGTGGCAGCTAGTGAGGTCAGGACCGGTGGCGTCCACATGGCGCCACGTCAGTCTCATCACAACATTCGTCGCCATCCGCAGACTAGACTCCTTGGGTTAATAGAATATCATTAAGCTAACTCACCAATCGATCCGAGAGCGGAAAACGTAAAGAGTACCCAGGTCCAGCTGCAGCTCCCGGCGCCGGCGGCGGAGCGCCCCCCGGCGCGCCCGGCCGCGGCGGCGACACGGCGGCGCCGGCGACGTGGCGGCGCGCGAACCGCCCCCGGCCGGCGGCGCCGCGCTGCCCGCGGCGACACGATGATCGCGATGCACGTTTCCTCTCGTCGGGTGCGGAGCGGCTTACGTTACCGTATGAGAAGTAACGCGATTAAAAACACGCGTTAATCGGACGATTTCCTACTTTAAAAATCTCGGAATCGCCTACGACTGAACGACGGTAACGTTTAAAACACGATCGTGGTCGAGAACGTATTTCGCCAGAAAAAGTGGGTAGATCGAAGTCACTCTTGAAAATTGCGCGACGGACGTTATCGGTTCGAAAATACTTCGGGAACTCGATTATTCGAAATGAAATTTTAAAATTCGAATCTTAAATTTTCGTCGTAAATATTTAACGATAGACCACTTTCTTGACGATTAGCGAAACACTTCAAATGACTTCCTTAAAATAACTTTTCTGTTCGAGCAGAAGTTCCGAAATATAATTACTGGGAATTAAGTCGATCGAAAAGTTAAAGACCACGTGTCGAATTTAAATAAAAATATGCGGACCTTCGGCCAAGACGGTCGACGAAACAATGAAATGGCGGCGAGTCGCCGGGTGCGAGCTGGTTGGTTACAGGAAGCTGTTTGAGCGGAAACTACGTCACAGCGGCGCGCTACGGGCTGTGGAGCGGCTTCATAGACGCTAGCGGCATCTATCGGTCATTGGGAGACGCTACGCTCTCACATCCTGAAGATCTCCGAAGTCGAACGAAACACATAATAAAAAGTGACCAAATTAACTTGAATTGATGTGTTTGGTTTGTTATTGCTGTATAGTTTGCAAATTAGCTTTGTGTTGCAATGGATTTGTTATTTATACTCCTATTTTCCGGGTTGTTGATCTGGTAAGTACATCATTACGCAGCATTATATTTTAATAGTAGGTATGGTTTGTCAGGTTTGCCATCATTTGCTAAACAACTTTTCCGAAATAACTATTTAACAAACACCGATTCACAAACCTGCCTTCAATGCTCATTTTATAAATAACTTCCTACATGACAAATTGTCCTACATATATTACTAGCTTTTACCCGCGAATTTCTCTGCGTTAAATCTTTAGAAATAATATGTATATGCCTATAACCTTATTAAATTTCATCTAAATCCGTTTAGCGGCTTAAGCGTGGTAGTAGGGAGCAAGGGGCGAAAGGCACCTAGTCCTTTTCATTTCGAATAAATATGTACATCAAAATAGGCGGGAGTAATACAGTAGGTACTTACCAGATCAACAACCCGGAAAATAGGAGTATAAATTTAATAACAAATCAATTGCAACACAATGCTAATTTGCAAACTGTACAGCAATAACAAACCAAACACATCAATTCAAGTTAATTTGGTCACTTTTTATTTTTTAAACATAATATAAGCAGGACAACTATATTCGAGCTACATGTTTTACAGCACCAAACCTGATACCATAAACTTATATTTTACAGACAAACGGGTCTTAATCGCGTAAACTTACGTTTAATTATATCCTGACGTTTCGGGCATGACGTTACACCCGTGGTCGCAGGCAGACTCAGGCAGGCAGTCTGCCTGCGACCACGGGTGTAACGTCATGCCCGAAACGTCAGGATATAATTAAACGTAAGTTTACGCGATTAAGACCCGTTTGTCTGTAAAATATGAGTGATAATCGTGAAAGTTTAAATCAATATACCATAAACTTAGTTTGTTATTAATTTCGTAATTTTGCTTACAGGATCTAAAATGTAGTTGGCTGCATGCAGTTTTTCCTTGGTCTATTTGATATTAGTAAGCAAATTTAAAAAGTTGAATTTAAAAATGAGGCACGTCACGTTAGTAAACGGTTTTAATTGTGTGGTCACCCTAATGAACGCTTTGCTAAGGAAATGTTAAAAAGCAATTTATTTTATATTGTACGCCATCAATCCACGTTAAAATATATATTTAGGTAGTCCAGCTTTTTAACTAAACCTCAGTACGACAAACCTTTTAATAATGTGTATATTTTAGGAGATTTTGATTATTTTATTAACTCATTGTGTGTGAACTGAGGGACCATAAACAAATATAAATTTGGCGAAATTTATTAATAGTTGTGCTTTCCTTTAACTTTTACAATCTTCCTTGCGATTTTTACTAATGTGTGCAAAGAAAAATGCATTTATTTTTTGTACGAATGTACCGATTTATTAGTTATTATATGTGGTCCCTCAGGGACCAAAAAAGGAAGGCTTTTTAGTGTATAATCATTGCCAAATTACGTTTCGGTCATTACGAATGCGTTTAAATATGTTTTTACTAAATCTATAACATTAAAATAAGCCAGCATATTAAACACTTGCCCAGAATTGTAAGGTTCAGTGTGTGAACTGAGGGACCACACGTTTGGCTGTATAACTTTTTAGTGAAGTCTTTACAAATTCCAGGATTTTTCTACAAAATAATTCTCTATTACTACTAAATTTTCACCAAACACCATCATACCAACCACCATTGAAATATAAGTGGTCCCTCAGTCCACACGCACACAAAATATTGAAGCAAATCACTTGAACAAACTTTTTTGACAATCTTACAGTTTCAATTAGATTTGCTATTAGTACGAAAAAGAACACTAATTTCAAATTCCCCGTGTGTTTACTTGGCATGTTGATGTGTGCGTGACCTCAACTCTTGTGGAACTATTTATACCGGACAGTAGTAGTAGTAGTAGTAGTAAAACACTTTATTGTACAGAAAAAAACAAATCGTGACATGATAAATAAAAATAACTGTTAAAATAAGTACAAAGGCGAACTTATCCCTTTGGGGGATCTCTTCCAGTTAACCTTTGAGCATTTGAGGAGAACTTGACAGTGACACAGAAGGCAGACAAACTGTACAAAGCGATCAGAAAACAAAACTAGTAATTAAAAAGCTAACCACAGTGGGCGACGACTTGAGTTCGAAGTTGGATGGTTTGTCCACAGGCAACACAGCGCTGCTTCTGCTGCAGCAGGGCAAGAACCCGTTATTCGCGTTCGAGGAGGCCATCGGCTACATGTGCTCCCCGCGGGTGCCTGATAAGGACGGAGTCTCCGCTGCCGTTCAGGTAAACTATGTTCTAAAGGCTGGGTCAAACATGCCCTCTCAGGCACTGGTCTCACCGCGAGCTACTAAGCTATGAACTATCGGCTATAAACACGAACAAAAGATACGCACTCCCGTGTAAATAAAAGAGACGCGGCGATACTCGCCCAGCTATCAGCTATCGCGCCGGGCGAGTATCGCCGTGTCTCTTTTATTTACACGGGAGTGCGTATCTTTTGTTCGTGTTTATAGCCGATAGTTCATATCTTAGTAGCTCGCGGTGAGACCAGTGCCTCAAGAGCCGTGTGATCTTAAAGTAAAGACCCGACACTACTTGTGCGATAGGTATAATAGAACTGATGAAAGATGATGTTTAACCCTTTGACCATTTGGCAGCTGTGTTAAAGTATTAAATTTAGAACCTTGCATATTTCTAAATTGATTTGGTTTTGTTTTTTATATGACGGCAAATATGTTGCCAATACCCAATAAAGGGTTAATCTAGTTCGACATTAGTTATCGTCATCACATCATATATCAGTCTATATCAGTCTCCTCTCCTTAGCCTATTCATGTGGACGCATTAGGAGGTAAATGTACCTAATCGCCGCGCTGGGCAAGTGGGTTGGCGATCACAGTAGTGTGTCCGTTATGATTCACGATGCTGCTGTCCATAATAAATCATCGATAAATGAATGGACAGTGATAAATCCCTTAGCCGACTCTTACGTTACCCATGGAAAGAGTTGGGATGGTGACATGGCATACACATTCTCTCCACATGACATACATTCATTATATTATAATTGAATAATAACCTAGTTTTAATTTTATTTGGTTACGTTTTCTAGATACCCACTCGGGAATTTGACAATACATTTACCACATTATGGCTTGTTGGTACTTATGTAACAATTTAATGTTCTTTTTTTTTAATTATAGATATTTACCTCCTAATGCGTTTATACGCATAGTTAATAGGAGAGGCCCTACGTCCAGCACTGGACTATCATAGGCCGATGATGAATAACCTAGTTTATTCATTAATATTTTCACGCCTTCCAGGTGGCTTCATTAGCCTCGCACCTCTACTCGTCTTGCTCGAGCTTAGGGGAGCAACTGCAAGCGTTGTACCGCGAGTACGGCTACCACGTGTGCCTCAACGGCTACTTCATCTGCCACGATCAAGCGGCCATACACGACATATTCGCGCGGATCAGGAACTACCACGGACCGGCTAAGGTAATTGACAACCAGTAGCCAACCTGAAGAACCAATTTGAAAATTCATTTCCATAGGTTCTTCGTCATTAATCACTGTCGTGTTGTTGAAATACTTGGAATCAGGAATCGGAACCGGTTTTATAGAAAAACCTCGAAATAGCTTAATATTTTAAATACTTTTACACATTTTATGCAGTTTTCAACATTTTATGTAATTATAAACATCGTATTTTTGAATTACTCCATTAACAAAAAATAAATATACCGAAGAACGAAAAAGAACGGAATTCGAACCGTTCTTTTGTATGGAGAAAAACCTTTATCCGATCCCTGCTTGGAATAAACAATAATCTACAGTTCGGAGTCGTTTCGGCCGGCATTCTAGTGGCAGCCATTTTTATTTGTGCATCTAGTTCTATAATTGTAGTTGGTACATAATTACCTTCTTCAATCAAAGTTATACTAAAGTATTTCATTTTCTTCAACAATGTACAGTACATATTGATTTTACACTCTTAAAATGAATGCTGACTACAGAGTAGACTTAATTTTGTTTTAGTACCCGAAAAAGGTGGGATCGTGTGATATCGTGTCCGTGAATGACTTCGCTGCTGGCATTAAAATTCCTGAAGAGAGTTCCGAAAACCGCCATCTAAGTAAGACTTTTTCTTTTTTTATAATAATTTTAAAGAACATAGCTGGCGCACGAGCTCTGTATATTTACGAAACCCGAAAATTGTGCTCAGTGCTGCGAATACGAGCCTCCCCTGCAAATCCTCAAAACTGGCATAAAAAAATAGGTGCCGCTTATGAACATGCCATATCGCTTCTCATATGTTTGCCACGTAGACATGTATTTAGTAAAATTTGAAACTTTTGCTCCTAAAACGTAATAGCAGATTTTGACCACAATTTTTTTCTGTTGAATATTTCTTGTTAAAAAAGGGTGTTTGTATCCTAATAGCCTTTTCATTAACCTAAATACTAATAATTATTATGTTGGCTGAGGATACACTTGCATTCATTTACAAATAACATTTAATTTTATTATACTTTTCCGCGTTTATTGTACGTTTAATTTCTTTTTGCGCACTCAAGGGGCTTCAAGTAAGGATTAATTTTTTTTTGGTTGAGTTATTGCGCTTATTGCTAAGTCTACACCCCGTTCGCTTTCTACATACCCATTCGGGAATTTGACAATGCATGACTCACATTATGGCGTGTTGGTGCTTATATAACATTTTTTTTTAAATTATAAACAACAATGATATTATCATGTGCAAAGTAAATTCAAATTTATTTTCAACTCCACCTATTAATGTCAAATATGTGTAAATACTCGAAGTCCCACTTGCACTGGGATTAGCCAACTGACATGGGGTCAACTGGTTAAATCCATATATTTTTGTCATCACTTCTTTATTCTCGCGTTAGCGCCCTAACCCAAGGTTGTGCGATAAATAAGAAAATGGCCTAGGTCTACAGCTGAGACATTTTCTTATACGCGTTTACTAATTCAGTTATTTATTCAATTTAAGTAAGGTAGATTTCTGGGAATTTATTCAACGGTACAAATAATCATTAAAATATAATTAAAACTAAAAAGGTAGGTTTCTTATATTTTGCTTCTCATACATAGCTTAGGGAGCGTTCAAGTATTACGTAACGCAATTTTTGAAGATTTTGATTCCCTAGTTATTTACCTACTTAAAAAAATCAATGTTACGTAACGTGGTGTAAGGAACACCCCCTCCCGCCCCTGTAACGCATCGTAACCTTTTACGAGACCCCCCCCCCCCCTCCCCCCTAAATTGCGTTACGTAATACTTGAACGCCCCCTTATTTCTTTGCTTTTAACATTAACTTTGAACATGAAGATAAAAATTTTATCTTCATGTTCTTCATCATCATTGTAAGTGAATTACAAGTTTTGTCTAACATGAAAAAACCTCGTGCGCCAGATGTTCTAGGCACAGGTCTCGACCAGGACTACACGAGCGGCGAGATGGTGATCCTACAATGCAGCAATGGGCTGAGCGTGACGGTGCGCACGAGTGGCACCGAGCCCAAACTCAAGTACTACACCGAGCTGGTCTGCAAGGCTGACACGCTGCAGTAAGTTTTACTTTTTTAATTTTCTAACTGCTTAAACATACAATATTGTCAGTCACAAACCTAAATAAACAAATCAAATCAACGACAAATCCTTTAGCGTACAGTCCCGATAGGAGTCAGTTTAGGAGTGCCAATGTTTACAGGCCCTTTCGTTACAAGTGGCACGAATCATTGACAGTAGTATGTACATATATCATATCATATATATGTGTGTGAATGCAGAAATGGCTGTACATGCAAGTTGATATGACACAACGATATTATGAATAGACGTGTACTTTACATTCATGTATTTATTCATTAATTTGCCGCTGCCCTCGAACTGCGCCCCTTGAGAATCCATCAGATAACAGAGGCCTATAGCTAATGTAGCAATAGGTACTCTTACCTACTTCGTGTGTCAATGGAAATACTAAATATGAACTGTTATACGAATTTCTTATTTTCTTCCAATTCTGTTTATGTCCTATTATTGCTCCAATTTTGCCTTGAAAACATTTACTCCTATTACTGTTGGACAGTTTAAAAATGAAACGAAACGGGCTTTCTGTCGTAGTCGACAGTGGAAACATATTTAAATAACATTTAATATTTACTATACATTAATAATTATTTTAATGTATTTTCAGAGAACAAGCCCAGATGAACGCTAAACTGAAGGTGATGGTGAAGGAATTCATGGAAGAACTTCTGCAACCACACCAGCATGGTTTGATCGGAGAAATAGCTTAAAAGCTAGCAAACAATGTGATACTTATGGCTAAATACTTTTGATCTTGCTAATCTCGAATACTTACTATAAATGTTTGACGTTTGACGCTATTTAAGCATTCCATTACATTATTCTTCATGAGTTCTAAAATCTACATTTTATTCTGTAAAATTTTCGGATTTACTCTAACATTTAAGATATTTTCGCCAATTAGTATTGTTCGCAGCATTTACTACATTCAAAAGAGTATATTTTATAATTTTTTTTGGAAAAGTATTGCGAGGGGAAAACTCACAATCGACTCTAACAAAGAAAAAAGCACTGTTAATAATACAGTCAACCTGGTTATTCGCCTTGCACATCTTCATACAATTCGTATGCAGAAGTGTAACGGGAATTAAGTGGTTAGCCATACACAAAGATCAGTAACCCTTCTTTATGTAACTGTACATATATGTATTAATTTACAATAATAATAATTTAATTGCAAAATTAGAATACGTTAATAAATTATTTACTCGTACGTCAAAGTGAGCTAGCATTAAGCAAATTTGGGAGTGCAGGTATCGGCTTAAAGACTAGAAATTTATCGTGAGTTACGAAAAACCACACCAATGCAAAGTTACCCGTATCACATACCAGAGTGGTGAGGTGGGTTGAGTCGAATTGGTGAACTTTTTCGATTCGATTTTGTATCAAGGATTAATTAAATTGTCACTAATTGTTCCCAATTTGTCATCATAACATGTAACAGACAACTTGGCATCGCTACATAAATCCTATTGAAAATTTCATTAATCGGCCTTTAACCCACTACTAACAAATGAGATATATTTATTTTGCTATATTAAACTTATACATTCTAACATTCCGAGATAATTTTGCGAACATTGTGAAACTCGGGCAGTAAGACCCCATCGACGCAAATGGGGTATATTTATTCACTAAAAACCTGAGGGAATTTTATATTACATTTTAAAATATATTTAGGAGATCAAAAGAAAATTCGTTTCCATGTTCACTTCGAAATATAAACACAAGGAGAAAAATAAAAGTATGGTGAAGTGAAGGTCGCTCTTACTGACTTCCAACAAAGAAGTGAAAACTTAGTGAAAAGTTACTGTGATAAATTTTTTTTCTATTGTTAGGTACTTAAAGAGATCCTGTATTATGAAATTTCATGGGATGCACTTACCATTACATTTCATGAACAATTTCCCTAGGTAGATTAAAAAATTGCATTTTTCTTCTGTGCTGAGTAGATAATCATTCAAAAATGTACCAAATTTAAATTAAGTGCCTAAAGTTGCTAAACATCATTTCGTCGACTGACAGTCAAAACTCACTATAAAAACTGTCACTACTCTTAGCAACCTCGTATGTCAGTATAGACTCAGAAACTGAAATGCGAATTTAGTTTCAAGTAGGTATTTGTTACTGAGCGAGTTTTGCTTGTCAACCGACGATTTACACATTTTTAACTACAAGACTTATACCTCTGTATACCTTAATTACTTAATATTTATAACACGTGCTTAAAATAAAATCTGTATACATGGAAAAGCATTTCATTTGTAACATAATTTTATTTAGCGATATTTATTCCGGGAAACTGAAACTGCATTATTACGGTCTTGATAAATTATGTCCTTGTAAGAGCAATTCTTTTTATTTTTGCCACTAAAATGAAATATGAAATTTTAGGTAAATTTTATACTATTTCTACTCAGAATGACAAGCCGATTCCATTTCCGTCGAAAAAAAAAGTGTCCCATGATTTTTTATCCTATTGTGTTACTATTTTCCGTACACCTTCTATGGCGGTAACACAAGAGGATATTCGAAATATGTATGAAATTTTTGGGACAGTTTTTTTTTCGCCGGAAATGGAATCAGCTCGTGATTCTGAGCAGAAATAGTATAAAATTTACCCAAATTTTCATATTTCATTTTAGTGGCAAAAATAAAAAGAATTGCTCGTAACTTGGTTATGTTTTTGGAATTAGTAACATCAAGTGGATTAGAAATTCTGTTATCAATAATCAATCTTCCTCCACTACAGCGGCTGCGGCCAACGCCGCCGCCGCCGCTTCTTCCTCGGCCGCCAGCGCCTCGGCTTCTAGTCGCAGTCTCTCTCTCTCCTGTAGCGCTGCTTCGATAAGCTCGTCTAGTTCTGGACTTAACAGTACTGATAGACCCGCAACAAGTGGCGATACCTACAATTGAGTTATAGTACATTGTGTATTAAGGGCGGTAAATAAGAAATTGTGAATGAGTGTGAAAGTAAAGCCCAAGCCGAAGGCGCGGGCTTTACTTCACACGAGTTCATAATTCTTGTACCGCCCGTGGCACACACAATGTTTTTCATCACACCTGTGAGGCAAAATAAGTCAATAAAACAATATATTTTCACAAACAACTCTAAAAAGGTCTAAATCATTTCTCAAAAACGGGGATGTCTTTTTATCATTTTTATAACAGAAGTCCCGGCGCAGCGCGCGCCGCCGCCGCCGCCCGCCGGCGTGGCAGCGGGCGGCGCGCCAGTGCGACGTAATGTTGTATGAAAATTAAAAAAAAAGTCATTAGGGCCATGGGCATAATATAGCTCATTACGTTCATGCATGCCTGCTTGTAATATCAGCATTTACGAGCAGGTGTGATGAAAATGAATATAATATATTTTACACAATTTATAGCAGAGACCAAAGTTATAAGGATACATAATATGTTGCAACGGTCTTCAGAGAATGACGTATTTATTTACGTATGTATGTACCTACTTACCGTAAATTATTAAAAAAAGTAAATTCGCTGTCACACAAGATTGATTTTAATCACATGAAAATGAAATCTTTAAATAATTAAATTAAAAGAAGTACTTTTTGCGATTCGTTTTGAGTTACGATGTCGCGCTTTTCAGTTCCGTCGTTCGTGTCATTCTGACATTAGCTAAGAAGAATTGAGCACCTCACTAAACATTGAATTCTCTTCATCAGTGTAAAATTGTAAATGAATAATGTAATGTATGCATTAGCTACCTCTACGAATACGTCTTTCGATCCGTCCCATAGCACCAAATAGTTTTGTAGAATTTCGATGGCGGGATCTAAATCTGGAAATATTCTTCGAAGCATGCTGTAAGTAAATATTACATTTCAAATTGATAATTCTATCCCCATAAATGTAGGTACCAAACATTTATAACCTTTTAAAACTTATTTCTTACTCGTATAGTGGTATGCAGGTGTCAGTGACAAAATTTATTTCTAGCTCTGGAATTATAGTCTTGTTATTTAGATCCACAAAAAAAGGGGCCACATCTCCGTGTCCTTTTTCTGTCTCATCATAGTTGAAGAATTCTGTTAACACCTCCGACTGAAAATATAATTAATTAATCCGTTCCACCAGAGATTTTCTGATATATGAATTTCATATTATACACCAATCATATTCGCGGAGCGTAGTTTCTCTTTTGTAGCTTTGTATGTATATGTTTTTGTTTAGTTACTAAGTTAACGCATAAATAAGTTATTCTATCATATCCTATTCTTTAGCTGCGATTGGCGGATATCAAACATATCTTCATTGCCTACGAACAATTCATTGCATAGCTCTGGTGGAAATTAACCCTTAAGAGCCTGTTCACACTACGGCGATATCGCGGCGATTCCTATACAAACTCGCACCGCCGCAATATCGCCGCGTGCGAGTTTGTATAGGAATCGCTGCGATATTGCCAAAAAGAATCGTTAGTGTGAACAGGCTGTTAGATGAGTACTGAAGAGGAATTAATTGGACATAGATGTCCTAAATATACACATATAAATGTATCATTCGGTTTCTTTTCCGATCCCTAGTAATCACCGCTAGATCCATGCTAAATTGGCGCCCAACATAGAATATTTTCGGTTCTGGTCACGTTTGGTTCACGTAAGTAACAGACCGAACCAAGAACCAAATCATATCCTTGTCTTATTTGTCAGACTCCGGCGAGATTGACTGGTAAAAAAGCCAAAAAAAGTCAAAAAAGCCGGTACTACTAACTGCAGTCTTTTTCACGGAGCTCCATTCTTTTATCTGGTCGCTGAAATCCGCCGCGTTCATCAGCAGCGACTGCAGAGCATGGATGTGGATGTGATTGCCGATGAGGTAGTTGCTCGTCACCATCTCGTACTCGTTTCGCTTTCTGTACCAAATACATTATCTTGAATATCAATTCATAAGATGCTACGCAATCTGTCCTAAGTTGAAGAAGAGTATTTCCATTATTATGTTTACCCGTGAAGTACTTAAGGTACTTACTGGAAATAATTGTTTAAATCTGTGGCCAGAACGAAGTCCCGCAGAAGCAATAGAGCGCGGTTGTAGTCACGTCTCGGTAGCGGCTCAAGGATGTCGCAGCCCTCAGTGCTTAGAATGCTCAAAGCCTGCCCGAGGTGATGCCTCTCCATTACACTGCCTTCGCTCGTGTATAGAGCAGCCAGAACAGTTTCTGCCAAAATAACGTAGCGGATTCGAAAATATACTATTTAGTTTCGACATAGTAGTCTCAAGCCTGCTATAAGAGCCAGTGATAAAAATTATTACATACGGTCATAAGTCTATTTAAAGATAAACATTGTTAATGATGAATATTTTGGCGAGAAGACGATAAATCTTAGCTTTTTTTTATTTATTGAATAAGAAAGTTTTATAAAGTAAAGTTTGGCAAGACCCATCGTTGGCAAAACCTTGAAGAGGTTTGTGTGCCGATGGGGAGTTCGATGGATATTTATTTGTCCAGACATTATATTAGAAATTATAACTAACATATAACATCGCTTACCTCCATTAATTTGAAAACTACTGGTAGTTCCACGGTGGTCAAGATCATGGACTAAGCAAGCTATGAGGTACATCAGTGCTTGTAGGTCGCTGTCGAAGATCACATTATTTACTAATTTGGTATTATTACACTCAAAGAAGAAATCAGTAAATTAGAGGGGTTGAATGACGTTGCTAAAAACGTTTCAAACTGTTAACAGGCTATGGCTTATTCCCTAGCACCTGCTTAGAAGTCCTAAGATAGGACTCACGTGAAGTATCCACGCTTCTCCAACTGGAAGTTCATCAGCGCAGCATAACCCCACTGCGCTACACTGAAGGCATGATACCAGTTGTGGTATGGCACGTCACGATAACTCTTTCTTACTTGAAGCACGAACCGGACTAGCTTGGATCGCTTTATGTTGAACCTATGTAAAATATTATTTGTTTTCATTTTATGTAAGTTATAGCATCCTTAACGAGTTCAAAGATCTCATGAAAATATTGAATTATACCTTCGTATAAATCCTAAATCGCTGAACATCCTGACAACCAAACAGGGGAGCTCCCTCAAAGCCAAACCTCGCGTATTGAAGAATAACGACGAGAAATCGGGAATCTGGTGGAATCCCTTGCAATCCAACACTTTAGCCACTTCTGCATCGTTAACCTGTTAAAACAAAACGTTTATCTGAATCTTAACATCTTAACCCATATGAAGCCAATTAGGGCACAAAATACATTGTCCCCAACCGAGGATACCGGGCGCAAATGAGTTAACTGTGCAGTTGTACCCAGGTACGATCAACCACGTTATTTGCCTTACACTTCTACATACAGATTGCATGAATTGATGTGTAAGGTAAGGCGAATTACTTGGTCGACAGTCGGTACTTAAAATGAATAACATTGAAATTCTCCATTAGTAAAAAAGCTTATGTATATGCGGAAATGAAACATGTGTTTTAAATATTATTAGGTAGGCTTAATCAGACTAAAGCGCGCAGGAAATTAGCGTTCAGATCAGTCACTCAAGTGAGATAAACTTGTGTAGTTACGAGCATCTGTATGTAGTATGAAGTAATTTACTCGTAAATGAGAGCGCTGATACGGACTAATATATTCATCTTATAGAGGCCGATTCACTGAGTACACACATCTGTGATTATTTTGATTTAATGGCACATATAAGTAGGAAGTACCTACCCATGATATCATTTACCTCAATATGGTACATAACCAATTCATGTGCCAGTATGTTCCTGATGCTCGCCTCCTGAATCTTCCGATACACCACCGAGTGTATTATGCACACGCCGCAGTATACGCTGAACGAGAGTGCCGTCTCCTCGTCCAGGCCATCGAAGTATGGGTCTCCTATCTTGTTGATTAGTAGACCGACACCTATGATACCTGCTTGCTCACGAATTGGGAAAGTCAGACTGGTTCTAAAAGAGAAGCATTTTGATTTTTTCAAGTTATGTTTCAAATTGGAATTGGATGGATGAGAAAAGGTGGGCAATGTTGGATCAAAATCAATGACGGTCTATAATACCTACGCTGTTAATTTTTTCAATGAGCATTAAATATCAGTTAGCCTTTCGTTTTATAACAATCGCAGCCAAACTAAATAATTTAAACATTATTTTAGACTTGACTTACTTTATGTTGATCCCTGGACGACTGTCGACATCGGGGTCGAAAGCTGGGTGCTGTGCTGGGTCCCTCGCATTAACAATGGTGCCCGTTTCTATTACTTGTCCTACGATTCCACGGTCAATAGGAAATCGCCTTTCAGTAATTGCATCTGTACCCTGTTGAAACAAGAAGATAAATGGCAAATATTATTATTATTGACTTGACTCGTTCAGATTTACAACTATATTTCTTTTATTTTCCGAAATCGAAAATAGGTTCCTGAAAGGATTGTAATCCGACCCCGTGGATCCAGTTTCTTACAACTGGAGGTATCAGATCGGGCGGAATTAAAATGGATCCTGCTAACTTATCCATTTCCATCCTCGAGGGTAATTCAGTTGGAATAATAAATATGTGCAAACCATGAGGAAAGTCTCTTATATCCCTATGTATATTGTAACTTTGGTTACCTTTGGGCTGTAGGATTCCACAAGCTCCATGCGGTCCAGATCGACAATCATTAGCACGAAGTGCTGCGCTTCCACTACTTGCTTACCCTGCTCGGTGGCCAGTTTCAAGAGCGAGTTCAACGATGTCACCTGTTTAAAAAAATATCCTTAGCATCATTACAATTAGTTTTAAAATCCTGTTAGATTTGAAAATAGTTTTACTTGTGTGAACAATCGCTTCGCCGCACGTAATAGTTTCTGGCACTTATATTTCAGACATCTGTCGTATTCGAGTTGAATAGACTTCTTCACAATTGGCCAGCATATCCTGAGGATCAATAAAACAGTAAAAAAATCGGTGAACCGAAACAAAGAACCGCTCATGTACCAGCAATAAAGGTAGGTAACCTACATTAATAGTAAATAATATGGTTTTAGAAAAGCTCAAACATATCAAAATTCCTACTATAGGTAGGTATGTAGGTACGTTGGTCGGGCTTTGGTTGTGGGTACCTACTTCGGACGAGGATCCTCTTATGGGTCGAAAAATGTCTAGCAATCATCGACTTACGTGTGTAACCGGGTTTGTTAACACGTTCGACGCCGGTGACACAACGTCTGTGATCAAAAAATTCTGACTCCTATGCCAGTGCCACACATACGTGATCAAAATTACCGTACTCTAGTGCCACTAGCATAAAGCAAGTTCTCACTCCTATGCCAGTCGCATTAAAATACGAACATTTTTGACACATGTGTTGTGTCGCCGGCATAGGAGTACAATCATTTCGGTCACACATGCGTGTCACTGGCATAGGAGTTCTAATAAGAAAATTTCGATCGGTGTAGTATTAGGATTTAGTGAAACAGTACCGGGGCGAACGTGTTAATATTTCAATATGTTATAGTTAATATTGCTCATGCTCATGCTTTTTTATTCATTGCCGGTATTTTAACTTTCAACTTTTCTTAGAACTTTCAACGTTGAACCTGCGGTGCCGATATACCAGTCGTTGGCGTCCAAAAGGTTAACATATAGGTTAGTAGGTACCTAAACCTATATTTCTGTATATACGCGTACTGGCTGACCGAAGATCCTCGCTCGAAAAATCCTCAGACATTTAGGACGTATCTCGCCCGAAATCCTACGACCGAGCATGCCTCGTGCGGCAAACATCCGAGGCTGCCTCGCGCGGCAAACATCCGAGGCTGCCTCGCGCGGCAAACATCCGAGGCTGCCTCGCGCGGTAAAAGTCCGAGGCTGCCTCGCGAGCATCCTC
Organism: Thaumatotibia leucotreta; assembly: GCA_025490895.1. Lineage (NCBI taxonomy): Eukaryota > Metazoa > Arthropoda > Insecta > Lepidoptera > Tortricidae > Thaumatotibia > Thaumatotibia leucotreta. The sequence goes on from JALPQI010001916.1 coordinate 35,709, forward strand.
GCCCAGTTAGTACGCCGCTATGAATCCAGACGGGTGCTTTCAATTGATAAGTTCATTATGACGTGAATTTTCGACTACAAAACCATCAAATCACAAAACTTACAGAAAACACTCTTGAATATAGGTGAGAACGTGTTCTTCCTGTTCCTTCGGTGAAACCAGGCACACTACAAGAGCGAACGGTTTACCCAGCACCGGCACCATTGTAACGTGCTTCTTAACAGCAGTATCTCCCATGAACTGACACAACACAATTCAATCGTTATTTGTTTTGCGAGTTATTGTACCCTTCAATGTTAATAATATAATGAAACCTGAGCAAGAGAGGTCAAAATGTGGAATCTTCAGTCATGGGAGGTCTTCCCGAAGGGTAAACAAACTGTGTTGCGTGAAATACATTTTTTTAACTCAATAGCAAAAAAACTACATAACTGTAAACGTGATAATTTAAACTCTTTCCATTATGTTGTATAATAAAAAAAATATACCAACTTCCACAGATTTCTCCAAGATCCCATGTGAATCAAGATTTCATCACTTTGTTGCCAACGAGACCACATCCGGGTAATAACCGTTCGATTGAAAATGAAAATCGACGGCCCTACCGCGAAAAACAATATTCGTAAATTTCGAGGATTTGTCTCTTTCACTCTAATGACGACGCCTTCGTTTGAGTGACAGAGAAAAATCCTCGAAATTTACGAATTTCGATTTTCGCGGTAGTAGGCCTACTACCGCGATATTCACGATTTTCGGAAACGTTTCTTAATCACGTAAACTTACGTTTAATATTATCCTGACGTTTCGGGCATGACTTTGCACCCGTAGTCGGAGGAAGACTCCAGAAACAACAGGATAATATTAAACGTAAATTTACGCGATTAAGACCCGTTTGTCGTTAAATATACCTACCCTACATATTGTACTTACAGGAGAAACAATATTTTTGACATCTTCATAGAAATCCCAGAATAGCTGCGTCTGTGGGTATGAATTTTTAATAACGTCGACGAATTTCTGGCAATCCTGAAAAAAAAAGATATTCAGTGGGTAAGTAACGTCGGTTCATGTTTTGTTGGCAAGCCAGATCTTTATTATGTGATTTATGTGGGAATACCTGGGTCGCGTTTTATAAAGTTACAATTTTGCTGTTTGCTTCTCTTTCTAGCCAATATACAGGGTGTTTGGTCAGCGGTGTCGGAGCTTTTAAGGGCTTAAACTACAATAAATTTCATCGATAAATGACCATGCAATTTTTTTTTGTGCCAACGATAATTAAATGAACCAGCCAGCGAAACTGTAAAATGTAACTTTATAAAATACGATCCTGCAGTTAGCAGACGAGGCAAGTTTGTCATCAGGAGAATAAAATAATTCGAAATTAATTTTGAAAGCCATTTAACAACTTCTACTGCAAGGCTGTTGCTGGGGTATTGTTCTAGGTTGTGTAGCAGGTACTATTACCTATAGTAAATCTACTGCTGGGATGTGCTGAAACAACCTCACTTTTCGACCATAGGCAGTCGGAAGGTAAATGTTAGCGTTTGCGTAAAATCATCCCACTTTGTCGTTATCATAAGGACGGAATTGGATTGTATATCTTATACGAATTAAAGGGCTAAGCACCCTTACGGTAAGCGACGAAGTTGGACGCTTTTACATACTAAATATACACATATTTCATGTAGTTATGTAGGTGTGTACCTACCTACCTACTTGATAAAGTATGACCTGCGATTGCGCAACATGTTTAATGCTGATCAAGGTCGAAGGTTACCTTATAGATACGAATTTAGGTACATTGAACAAAAAAATATCAACCAATATCAAATTATACTTAAGTACCAAAAGCTTCATCTTCTTCCCTAGAGTAGTTTCGCCAACGGCTTCAATGTAGGCTTCCGCACGCTCGCCGTTCACCACCACCGCGAACACCAGTTCCGCATCGCACTCCTCACTGAGCTGTAACCAAATAGTTTAACTATTAATAACGAACCATACCGCGAACAACTCCAGAAAAATCCATCACCTATCAATCTATCATCAAACTTTTATTCGAAGAATAACGCTTACCTACTCTCAGGAGTTTTGACATTTCCATCCGAGAGTAAGCGTTAGGTATTCTACTAATAATAGTTTGGTAAAATCGAGCCTTATGAAGTCTAGATTGGGGCAAAGAGAATATAATCACTACTTGCACGCTGTTTTTAGATTGGGGTGGCGTCTAAAAACTCAAAGTGTGGTACAGACAGCTGGCTATGATATTTTTCGATGCTCGCGGAATACCTCTGGGTCATAACAGGAGCGCACTAAGTCGCGCGAGGTGTCACTGCTGAATCATTGTGGGACCACCATTAACTAATATTACTACTTACATAACTGTTAATTTTGGCCTGCAACTCTGAACAATTCTCGTCGTTGAGGCTTATGATTAAGTCCAGAACTTTCCCAGGATCGCTACTTAAAATACGACCAGTTCTTTTTACACTTGTCATTTTAAATGTATGTAATTTAATTAAATAGCATCAATAACAACACAAATTGTCTTTATTTTACCGCCATCACAATTTGTACTTGCCAGTCACTTTTGACATTTCCAAGACATCTCGATTATTTCTTAAAGCGTTTATATTTATATCTCAAAGAGATTGAAAGTGTCAAAGTATAATAAATATTTTATCTGTTGCATAATGACAGTCGGAATTTGACGGAATTGTTGGAAACCGAATGAACTCTAAAAACAGCTGATTAAAAGCATTTAATTGTTAATATTACGGACTTAAACATGGCAGAAATACAAACCCTTATGGAAATGGGCTTCCCTAAAGAAAGAGCGTAAGTAAAGGTGCAAGCCTACCTAAGTTTGCTCTTTAAGACTACTATCTATTATGCGTTTGTTGTGTTCCAGGGAGAAGGCTTTAGCGGTAACTAACTTCAAGGGTGTTGAGCCGGCTATGGAGTGGCTGTTGGCACATGCCGATGACCCTGTGGAAAGTGTTGGACACACGATCGGTTCGAATTCACAGGCACCAGTGGCTGCCGCTGGTGCTGTAGCCGAACCGGCGACGTCCACAGACGCCCCGTCGGAGTCCGAAACCCCGGCGGCTGAAGCCAAGTCTTTTAAATGTGATGAATGCGGGAAACTGTTTAAGAATCAGGATGAAATGGAGTTCCATGCAGCTAAGACCAACCATAGCAGCTTCTCTGAGTCCACCGAGGAAAAGAAACCTCTCACAGAAGAAGAGAAGAAGGCACAACTCGCATTACTCGAGGAGCGAATGAAACAGAAGAGAAAGGAAAGGGAGGAAAGGGATAAGGTAATTTTACCTATAAAAATTAAATTTTAAACTGTTTTACCTTTATTAATTACTATAATATTACAAAAATAATGCTTAAGAGCATAATCAGTACTACATTCTGATTTAAAAAGTAAAATAATTTGTTTCACAAAAATTACAAACACTAACTTGTAATTTAATCATGAGACATTTTTACAAATTCTACCTAGTCCCACAGTAAGCTCAATTTATTGATTGCCAATCAACTTTTATCATGTGGTTGTAAATTGCCATACTATGAAAAGGCAGAAAAACACTACAGAATGTGTTTTCTATTTACATGTCAATAAAATAACTAAAGCTCCAGATTTTACTATAATATTAACAAAAAATAGCCTAATCTTAAATACAAAGAAATAATTAAATACTAAGGCATTAATATTTTCAAAAGAGATTGTTAGCCGAACCTCCAACTTTGCAGACAGGGTAACATTCACTACCAACTGCGCTATGCAGGCTGTCAAATTTGATTGGTTAGGAAGTATTGATTGTTTTAATTAATTGAGTTAATATTAGTTATCTATCTTTGAAATGAGTTTGAGTTGTCATATAAAAGATTCATTTACATAGGGATGAAATTCCAATGATCTTCATGCCCTTGTTCTATTACCAGAAAACCCTTGATATTAGTGATAACTCTAACACATCTTACTAAGACCCTGAGGGCAATTTAAAAGTTCCAACTACCAACCTAATTTGGAATTTGCTTGGAAACATTTAATTTTGTTTAAGTAGAACATAGTTGTGGGTTGTGGTCGACCTGATGACCAGGTAAAGGTTGCACGAGTCCGCTGGATGCGGGTGTTACAGGACCGGTTGTTGTGGCAATCTTTGGAAGAGACCTATGTTCAGCAGTGGATGTCTTTCGGCTAATATGATAATGATGAGAACATAGTCATGAAAATATGTTATGTTTTCTCCAGTTTACTTCCAATTTTCAAGATTCTTTCTTTCTTCATAGTTATGAATGTGATGTAGCAATTATCATTTGGGCCAATCAACTTTTCGATCGACATTATTTTGTCCCGTAACACAGGTGACAGTTTCATCAAGTTTGCTAGAAAAAATGCTTATAAATTGCATGCGTTAGGCCCCACACAAGTTCACATCAATACATTAAGGTTCCAACTGTTTTTCATTATAAATAATATATGTGTATAGTATAAATTGACATACATTTGGAAGTACATGAAAATTAATGCAGCAGACAGAAAATATGTCAATCGAAAAGTTGATTGGCCCATTTACTTGTTTTCTGTATTTTGCTTCAATAATGTGATACAATCTAAGACTAAAACTGAGTCAATTCTCGTTGCCAAAATGTTTTTAACCCCATTGCAGGCTGAGGCACTTGAGCGTGAGCGGCTGCGCATCAAGTCTGGCAAGGATATGCAGGATGCCCGATTGCGGCTGCAGGAGCAGGAAATGCAAAAACTAGTGGAACAGCGTCGGCGCGAGAAGATTGAGGACCAGAAAGCACGTGAGCGAGTGCGCGCTCAAATAGAGGCAGACAAGCAGGCTCGACGGTTAGTAGACAGTTATTTGCAAAGAATGATATGTGACCTTCTTTAGTATTATGTAATCAACATTCCTAATGTTGCCAGTTTGTTGTTACATTAGTTAGGAGGTTGAATCTATATTTGTTGCATTCTTTAATAATACAAAAAATTATGCAGCCATTTTTGTGAAAATACAATAGCCAAGTATGTTGCCAGCTTTAGCACATTAGGGGAAGACGAAGAATTACTGTATGGCAGATACCAAACTGGTTGTGTTCGGTCACAGTTGGTGAGTACATTGTCACTGGCTGTTATAAGACGGGTCCCGTTCTTGTAGTCGTAAACTACACCGTCACAATTCATGGTTTTAGATTTCTTACTTATACAAAAATAAATTTCATTTAAATTATTTATATCATTTTGCTTTTCGCATCTGACTATAGGATTTACTTTAAGGAAGGCTCTAATTGCCTTAACTATATCAACTACGTTGTAACCCTTGTTTGCTGATGGCACAATGTTTGCCTCTCTCAGGATGTTGAATATATCGTGGGTTTTGTAGTATTCTAAGGTTTTGGTAAAATAGTTGAGTTCCATGTTGAAGTTGCCTAACACTTCTGCTGCACAGGTGCCATGCTTCATCCATTCATGAGACCAAAAGGTATATGAGGAGCGGCCTAGAATTGTAAAAATATTTATTGAAAAATTGTTGTTTATTAAAATAATGATTTCTTGTGTGTGTGTGGCTAAATGATCAATATATTATTTTAAATTCATGACGTAATTGTAATAGTTAAAAATATAAATAAGTAATATTTATTTCCCATGAATCCCTTTTATCCTATGATAAAGCGTACCCTACGGAGTAATACAAGTGTTTGGATATTAAGCTGTTATGGTCATTTAACATACTTTATCATCAAGGATCGGACAAACGCCCGTCATTTTGAAAACACAACCCTGATCCTTACAGTAGAGACTTCCTTATCTTATGATGTTAACTTATTTTATTTTATAAGATATTTTTTTAATAACACTATCACAAAGTATGTATTTAGGAGATCCCAACATTCCCAACTCCTATTTACTTGTACGCATCATGATTGTGAATATGTGACTCATAAACGATTAAGATTTTTTGATATTGAATTTCGATGTATTGAGTGTATAATATCTTCTTCGGTTACCGCGATAATTATTCTTGAAATAAAACTATTTAAACGGATTATGTATATCGCGTATATTAATTATTTTACTTAAATCGTTTATTGGTCAGAATCATGATATGTACAACTTGTACAAGTAAGAAAGAGTTGGGATCTCCTAAATTGATACTTTGTGTTAGTGTTATGACAAAAACATCATATTAAATAAAATATGTTAACATCATAAGATAAGGAAGTCTCTACTGTACGGAACAGGGTTATGCTTTCAAAATGACAGGCGTTTGTCTGATCCTTGTTTATCATACTAAATACTAATAAGGTATCAGGAGGTATAAAATATGTTATACAATTTTGTTACACCATTTCAGCGCTAAGGTATTATAACATAATAACAGGTAAACATAACATAACCATGTTTATCTACCCAAATATCATAAACAGTCCATGATGCGTTCAAAAACCGCACATTATGACCACCATAAAAATAGACTGACTTGTTAGACTAAATTTCTTATCTGTGAAAGTGTTATTATAACTAAATAATGTTATCGATATCGTTTTCGATAATATTATTTCATTCAAATTTCGAACATCTTTGAAAAATAAAGGAATTTGCTTAGGCCTCTATTCTAATATCACTCGATATGACGTTTAGTTCGAAATTACAAAATTGACAACTGTCGCATGTAAGTAAGATTTCGAATGATATGATAGTTGGGGTTGACTCTAGATTGTCTCTGAATTAAAAAATGAAATCATAATAATTGCACTATACAAACTGTAAATAATTATTATTGTTCCAAATAAATTTCTGCATTTTCGCATTTCTTTTCTGTTTTTATTTATTAATAATTACTTTTAGTGGCCAAGAAAAATCCTGCAATGCCAGTCATAATTTGCGGTTATTGAACGCATCATGGAAGCTTATGATATGTGGGTAGATAAAGTAGTGTATGCGACTGTACATAATTAGGCATTAAAACACTCGTGTGATGCTATTATGAACCCACACTCGAGTTTTAATGCCCTTCATTATGTATGTACAGTCACATAAACTACTATTGTGATATTTCCACTATTTGTATCAATAAGAAATCAGGGAACTTACCATGCATCACATCGGTCCATACTTCATTTAATTCACTTCGTATTGTTTTAATTGCCTCTGGATCAAAATGCGCTGAGCGATTACAGAAGCTTGGTTCGATAGTTCCAAGTTTACTGGGCCAAAGCCCATGAATGGTCCATGTGTTCTTTACACTTGGCATATAACATTTATTTGAAGGATTTTTTTCCTTCCACCAGGCACAAGAGGTTGTTGGCCAAAATAGGGCTAAAATTAAGATGTCCCATTGATGATCTTCGCTTGTGTTACTCACGTTACTTGAACGTGCATTAAAGAGGCTAAAATCGCGAAAATATATCATTATAACACATATCAAATTAAAAAATATATCTCAAAATAACTTCTCTTACCTTGAATAAATCAATAAAGTTATGATGACAAAATATCGGCAAGATAACATTCTCTCAATATGAGAATTATTGCTCCTGATAGTCCTGATTAGTTGTGATATAACATAATATTAATATGTGCGATATATTCCTACGTAACGATTTATCTGAAGCGTCAATTCTCCAAAACTGTCTCTAATATAATATAAACTTCTCTAAAATAATTAATGTGTCGACGCAGATCGTCGTCGAAACAACTCGTTTGTCTCGCTTAGGTGACTTTGTAGGGGCCGTTATCCCCACTCTGCCTTTTCCTCATCGTCATTATTCATCAGCATCACTCACAATTGTCGCAATCATTGGAAGACTTCTTTGTTATTCTTTGCATATTTTACTTCAATTAGCAACGTTGTCAAAATACCCATTCCTTATAAATATGTATATCTTATCATTGCTACAATCTATGGCGGACATTTAGTTATGGCGGAAATTTCCAGCGCTTGATATTTTTCAGTTTATAAGGCCATGAAATGTTTATTGAAAGGTTTATTTATTTACACACTGTATACATGAAGATACAGCGTGGAATTGCATACGTCCTATTTTATCCTTGCTTGTCTTATACAGGGTGTAATCGTTAAGTGTAGCCAGGCCATAATTCCGTAAATATAACAGATATCAGAAAACTTCCAACTGATATCGAAAGTACGTTACACAACGAGTAAAATTACACTAATAACTTTTTGAAATAAAATCAGAAATATCTCAAATATTAACTTCAAACCCTTCCGTACATTTAGTACGTAACCGTTCATTTAAAGAGTAAGTTTAATACGAATATATTTTTTTTTTAAATAAATGTTAGATTAATTATTTCATAAACGGTAGTATTATTATTTTATTACAATGTATTCGTACAAATAACGAATCTCTAACAGTTTTATCTGTTATGACACCCGACATTTTCGACAAGGCTTGTCGTCAAATTAAATGTATGGGAGCGTTTTAACTTAATATTTTTGATATTACTCCATCTATTTAGAAAAAGATATTAATGCAATTTTACTCGTTGGGTAACGCACTTTCGATATCAGTTGGAAGTTTCTGATATCTGTTATATTTACGGAATTATGGCCTGGCCACACTTAACGATTACGCCCTGTATATTAATTAACTTTATCTACAGGAATATCATAATTTCCCTGTTATGTATTCAGAAGCGGTAATGTAATGACCTATATTAAGAGACCGGTGTCTGTGGCTGTATCATAATGTTAACATTAAAGTACAGGCAGAGTACAGTGCATCATAATGTTGACATTAAAGTATCGTCGTCATGATATTAATTTTAACATTATGAAGTCAACTTCTTTTTGTTGTTTTTTTTTTCAATAAATATTTATTGTATGATATCCTTACTCAAATTGAGTGATTTCAACTGATTTGAATTTTTATATTTAGAGGTAATTACTTAGTGGATATCAATGAAAATAAAGGTCAATTGTCATTCAAAACTAATGATATGGATGTAGATAAAGTTATGTATGTGACTGTACATAATTAGGCATTAAACACTCGTGTGATCTTATTATGAAACTCGCCTACGGCTCGTTTCATAAAACCACACTCATGTTTAATGCCTCTTATTATGCGCCAGCCACATAAATAGCTATTAAAAAAATATATATTTGAATGTTATTGACTCTTGTATTGTCATATTTGACTGTAATAGTAAACCTAATCGCAGAGACATAAGATCCACCTTACGAATATTTTACCACCTTATAAATATAATGAAACGGTTAAACTCACGTGTATTTAATACTACGCGCGTGCGATATGTTTCGGAGAGCCTAGGTCTCCATTATCATTATTATCAAGCACTGCACTTTACCTATAGCGACGAAAGTCTATTTAAAAACTCTCAATAATTCAGCTTCGCTTACCTTGCGACCGATGTATCTACCAACTTATATTCTATTCTAAATCTATCTTATACTTTATTCTAAATCGGGACACTTAATTTTCTATTTTCCTAACGTTTCGACATGCGTGACGTTCGAGCCCTCTAGCTGCGTGGACTTAAATCGGTACTTAGTACGGATTATCGGACGGTAAGGTGGACACCTTGGTGCTCGGCCTTTTCGTAATAAAAGTATGGAGAGTAATGGTGGCTTAGAACTAAATTTACCTGATGGAAAACAGAATGCCATCCTTTGTGTAATTGCCAATGCACCCTGGTTTACACGAAACGACCAAGTGCATGATTACATATCTCAATGTTCCAACAATAAAGGACGAGATAAAATATTACACAAAAAGTTATGTTGGACGCTTGGCAAGGCATCCTAACCCTCTAGCTACATAATTACTAGACAGGACACAAACTGAACAAAGGCTCAAACGAAAGCACATTGTACAAAATGTATAGTAGTGGTTCATGTGAGACGATGGTCTCCAAAACCCGAACGCCACTTTCCCTCAACAAAACTGATTGTAGTCGTCAACGACTGATGGCAGTTCTCACATGGAAAAAAGAAGAAAAAAAACCTGATGGAAAACCGATCACAGGCGCATCTTATTTGTTACAGGTTAGCAGCGTCGGGGCAACCGGTCCCGGAAGCGGCGCCGGCGCCGGCCCCGGCGCCCGCGGCGACGCCCGCGCCGCGCGCCAGCTACGAGCAGGCGCGCATCCAGCTGCGGCTGCCCGACGGCTCGGCGCTCGCGCACACCTTCGGCGCTAAGGAGCAGCTCGCTGCCGTCAAGTCAGTTATTCCACATCTTACCCCCTTATTTATAAACGTCGCTAAATATTGTTTGTCTCTTTCAGTCTTATAGGTAGCCATACTGATAAGACCGAAAGGGACATAGGTTAGGTACTTACCGGCTTGCTAAGTTAGGAGACGTTTATGTATAAGGGGGTTAGTCTAGTCCGGGCCAGGGGGTGTCACTTCACGTAGGTAATATCTAGGGCTGCCAACCAAAAACCACAGATATGCGGGACATTCGCGAATAAATTGCGGGACTTGGCTATAAAATGCGGGATGGGAACGACATTAACATTAAAAAACAATGCTTAATTTCAGATAGGTTCAATTTAGATGCACCTATTGCACCCATCGCACCCATCCCAATCATTCATATTTTGGCAATATACACGTTCAGTGCACGGTGCTTGCGGACTATTGGTACGGATATCGCGGTACATTCAAATTAACAAGACAAAATTTTAAATTGCTTTCATTTACGTATTCATATTACTATTTTAGTATTCCCTGAAAAGCGGGACAACTGGCGTCCCGCGCGAACCCTTTGCGGGACGCATACTTTAGGACCCCAGAAACGGGACGTCCCACGATATAGCGGGACAGTTGGCAGCCCTAGTAATATCCGTCGCGCTGCTACAAGTGCATGCTGCGTTGACCAAAATCGGTCTGGACCAGTGGTATCCACGCAGTGTTTCGAAGCAGACACACGTCTGTTATTTACATTAAAAACATTCATAAATTATGCTTAAATGTTTCAATTATATTTCATTATCAGGGCCCGTAATGTTCATGCCGATGACATCAATTTGACGTCACGCTCCATTTAGGGTGATCCCACGTGAAATAAATAACACCTACTTACTTGATACGTGAACATAAATAAAACTATTTTATTTGTTTTTATACATACATAAATAAATTACATTTTTAACACATTTTAATAATTACGTAAAAAACAGAATTCCTCTTTAACGTACAACACGTATCAAGTAGGTGTTATTTATTTCACGAGTAAATATACAGTGAAACCCCGTTAATAAGATTTTGTAGGGACCAGACAAAAAACGCGTCTTAAGCGGGAAAGCGTATTATGCGGGAAGAAGAAGTTGAATTGTTTTTGTAAAATTTGTAGTTTCTCAGTGAAATGTTTGGTATGATGTATTTTTCGCATACATAATGCATATACTTATGTGATTCAGATGCCCATATAAACAAAATAAATGAATGAAACAACCCTAATAGAATCAAAAATTTTATCGGTCGCTTGGTCTGTGCAACAAAGTTATCTACAAAGGTGGAACAGTCACTAGAATTGATTTTTCCGGTATAATATTCAATCGGTGTGGTAAAATTATAACCTTTCTGCCTACATCTATAAGTATATAATGCCATACGTTAATGTAACTTGGGTTACAGATAGCGTATTAAACGGGATAATAAATCGTATTAACCGTGAAAAAATGTGGGAAAACTTGACTAAACTTACAGGGACCGGCATAAAATGACGTTTTATGCGGGAAATCGTATTAAACGTGATCGTATTAAGCGGGTTCTACTGTACTACTTTTGAAGTCATTTGTACATGATTAAAATGATTGTCGACTACTGATTAATAATTAATAATAAAACTATTTGGGATCACCCTAAATGGAGCGTGACGTCAAATTGATATCATCGGCATGAAAATTACGGTTAATTACAATTGTTATTAATTATCACTGTTATCAGGTACGCACCTATTAGACGCGAATTAACATGATTGTCCCTGCAGCGTTGCAATGGATTTAGCCTCCAGTGACACTTCTGCTCTTATTTATTCTGTCCCTGGGCTTAGGGATGTCCAATTGTCCATATGGGGGTATCTGGGACTCATTCATCTATGCAGAGAAGAATACCCATAAAATACCTAACGGCGTCACCCGCATTGCCGTTAGTGGGGGTGCCATGGGATCGTAGTCATATTAGTTTTTTACCATGCCCGTTACTAGTTAGCGTTGAAAATGTCGGAAAAAATCAAATGTTTTTTCGGGTATGTATGAAAATTTAGTTTTTTCCGTTTTTTTCGGGTTTTTTACAGAAATAATCAATGTCACTGTCACTGTCACTCCTTAGGTACCATCTATTTCAGTTGACTTTTCCTCGGTGACATCACGTTCTCCTGGTATAAATGAAAATTAGACCTAATTCACATTGGTTTAAAGTTGAAAATTAAAGTGGGAGCTTTCATTGATTTTTCTGAAAAAATCCGGCAAAAAATGAGCTGTTTGGAAAGTAACAGATTAGAAATATCACCAAATATCACCGTGGGAGGTGGGGGGGTCCAAAACAGGCCAAAATCGTATGACGTGATTCATGGACACATGCCCTTTCCGACGGTAACGGTGATAAGCAATGAAAACGTGATCACCATATGCCTACTGATACGATCTTACAAAACAATGTACTCATTGTAGTGTAAGTATTCCTGTTTGTATGTAAAGTCGCCGATCGATCAAAGATAATGAACCACGTCGGCAACGGGGAACCTACAAAATCGTTCTCGTCCCTTTCAACATAGTTAATTCTGTATATATATAAATGTCCTCGCTCGAGTTTTAGTAGGATGCGGTAAACGGCATCTTTGCACCCTAGTAAAACAATTAACTGTTGTTTATATTGCTTCTTGCAGGTTATACCTACAGATGAATTCTCAAGGGTATGCAGTGGACGACAGTTTCAAACTCATGACCACGTTTCCCAAGAAGGTATTTACGCCCGAAGACTATGAAAAACCCCTCGAGTCACTAGGTGAGACACAAATCGTTTTTTTATAAAAACTTACAATGCTATTTATAAATTTATTCTTCTGTAAAAAAAATATTTATTCATAGAATGAGGTATTATATTGACATTAAAATGAATGTATAAACAAATAATAAACTAAAGTACTCTTTTAGAAAATGAAGTTATGATCTCAAAAATTGGGGCAATATTTCTAATTGACACATTTTCGTTTTACTTACACTGAAATTCATGGTACCTACTTACACCTATAGTAAGGGTCACGGTCCATACAAAGTTGAGAAAAATTGTGCGCTGCGAGTTACAGTTTTGTAATTTTAACCAGAGCTAGAGGGTCTCAAAATAGTGGATTTTAGATGTGGAGGGAAAACCAATTCCCCCCCTGAGCGCGGGGGGAGGGGGGTGAATGTGCATGCGGAAGGGTTGCGTTCAATATTTTTTTACTAATTAATAAGGTCTACTATGCGTTGTTTGGTATCATTTTCGTGTAAAACGGACCTGGAAAATCCATTTTTTATCATAAACATGATCAATTTCATAAAAAAATGAAAATTTTTTGGAGTAAAAGTAAAAAAGTTTCCGTTTTTATTTTAATTTAAGCGTCATATAAGTACGAGGGCTGTTCCGAAAGTTTTTAGTTGGTCCGGTTCTATTCATGCGATTTAAATTAAATTTATATCATTGTGATGGACATTTCAATACTTATTATGGTTCATAAATGTATGCATGTAATGGGAATAGTTTTTTTATTCTTTTTTTTATACAAAAACCTGTTTTGTATGAAATTTAACATTGTGTGAAAAAAATTGCCATTATTGACACATTGAAGCATATTTTGTATAAAAATCTTTGAAAGCCATACTTAAATATACCCGGGATAAATAATTTAGTTCATTTTGCGTTTTTTAAATTATTATTGAAGAACAATGATCATTGATTGAATGATGATTTTTACAATATTCGAAATTCCAATTTTAGAGTTGACGATTTTTTTTCGATGCCTACTCTTTTATGATTAAATTAAAGGATATCACGTAATTTGTACTTAAAAATAACGGAAATATCTTCAATTACTAGTACCTATAAAATAAAATCGTTTTATAGGCGAATGATGTTCATAGCATCTCATTAAAAAAGTGCCTCAAAAACCGGTGTCAGGTTCATTGGAGTAAGGCTCGACACGTCTAAGTAAAACAAAATAATAAAAATATCTAAAATCTTTACTAAAACAAATTTAGACCGCCTAAAGCGTTATTGAAATATCCCTCAAAATGGTGTAAGTTTTATTGAAATCGCATGAATAGAACCGGAGCAACTAAAAACTTTCGGAACAGCCCTCGTATTAAAAAACAAACTTATCCAATTTTAAAAAATAGTGTAAGATAGCAAATTTATTGCAGATTTTAAAAATATACACATTTTGTAGCCTTTCGTACACAAATTCACTGAAAAAAAAATTGTTGACGCGTACCTCCAACAAAAACCTCCGCGTAACCTCAAAAAAGAGACTTTTGTGCCGGAAACTGCTCATAGATTATGCATATTTTTGTACTTACATATTATTGTTCATATTACAATTGTAAATATTTATTGATATGAAAGTAAATTGAATATTTTCTGATCTTCTTTTTTTAAATAACCTAAGATTATTAAAATTTTTATTTGTTCAGTTTCTATTTTTATATTTTATCGATTATTGTTTACCGCGTGTATATTATATTATATATCTGGTCTATCTGATCACATGTATGATATAATAAATAAATAATAAATAAATATCTTGGGACATCTTACACAAATCGACCTAGTCCCACGGTAAGCTCAATTAAGGCTTGTGGTGTGGGTACCAGGCGACGATATATATTATATAATAGATAGATACATATAGATACTTAGATACATACACAACCACGACCAAGGAACAAACATTTGTGATAAATAAATACACAAAGAATGCCCTCGCCGGGATTCGAACCCGGAACCTCCAGCTTCGTAGGCAGGGTCACTACCAACTAGGCTACAGAGGCTGATATAGTATCTGATTATATGAATCGGAATGGGTAATCATTTTCACAAGTGTTATTAGGTAATGATCTCACTACCAAAGACGATAATTTTCACTAACCGGGACTAAACAACTAACCCAGTTCACCCACGTTAAAAGTTTATATCATATGGGATTTGACAATCAATTGTTAAACGTTTACTTCATAAATCATCATTATTACCATATCTGCCGAAAGACGTCCACTGCTGAACATAGGCCTCCCCCAAAGATTGCCACAATGACCGGTCCTGCGCCACTCGCATCCAGCGGACTCCTGAGACCTTCACTGTCCACCTTGTGGGGGGCCTACCCACGCTGTGCCTTCCACCTGCGAGGCCGCCGCATTGGCCATCGGTTCTACGTGCAATGTGCCCCGCCCACTGCCACTTTAGTGATTCGGAGAGCTATGGAGCTATATTTTGGTTCTGCTGCGGATCGTCTCATTTCTAATACGACCTCGCAGAGAGACTCCCACCATAGCCCTCTCCATTGCCTGTGGTTGACTTTAAGCTTTCTTATGAGGCCCATTCTAAGCGACAACGTTTCAGTACCGTATGTCATCACTCTTTTAAATCTTTGATCAGTGTGTGTTGCCACACTGATCAAATACTTTTGTCTTCAAGAACTGCGGAATATTGGACGAAAAGATTTGTCGTAGCTTCCCAAACGCTACGGGTGCTGCCCAACCTAGTCGGATTCGATGATTGACATCTTACTCAAAGTTGGACCTACCTAACTGGGTAGTTTGTCCTAGGTATATAATTATTAGTCGTCTACACCTTCGAGTTTAGTCTCCGATTGTAAGGGGAGTTTTCGTCTTATCCATGTTCATCCTAAGACGAACTCGCTCGAAGGTGCTACTGAGGTCAGCGAGCATCGTACTGAAATCTTCCAAGGTCTCAGCCAAGACCACCGTATCATCAGCGAATCGAAGGTGAGTGAGGTACTCGCTGTTTATGTTGATACCCACCTTCTCCAGTCCAGTCTTAAAGACATCTTCCAGTGCAGCGGTAAACAGATGAGGGGAGATGACACCTCTTTGCCTGACTCCCCGCTGCAGTATAATATGGATCAAGCTCTGGTCTTGGAGTCGGATTGACATAGCAGTGGCGCTTTCGTACAAACACCTCAACATTTCGACATAGCGGTAGTCTACTTGGTACCGTTAAAGATACTGTAGTACTGCCTAGAGTTTCGATCAAATCGAAGGCCTTGGAGGTTACCATGACGTACTAATGCGATTCAGTTTAGGTTCTGGGAAAGGGGCAGTGATACAAGACTCTTATAGCTTTGTCCCTTTCTCTCGACCTAAATTAAACCGCATTAGTACTACATGGAAAACCCCCTTATCGTAGTCCACAAACGCTAAACGCTAAACAGAGGGGCAGGTTATACCTATTTCTCGGTCTTCTGTATAACATTTACGAAACGCCAATTCGGAAACCGGCTTGTTCGGCAGGCTGGAAGTCATCAAGCCTGCGTGCAAGACGATTCGTAATGACTCTTGAAAACACCTTATAAATATGGCTCGGAAGTGAGATGGATCGGTAGTTCTTCAATAAGGCGTTGTCATCTATTTTCAAGAACAGTACCACCACTCTTCTGTTCCATGCCTAAGGCGTTCTCCCTTCCGGAGTTGAACAACTTCTGAAGGGCCGTAAGGATTGGTTTACCACCTGGCTTCAGATGCTCAGCTATAATTCTGTCTTCCCCAGACGCCCTGTTATTTTTGAGCTATTCAAGAGCCATTCTGATATCACATAGGCTGATGTCCGGGATATCCTCTGTATAGTGCCGGGTACTGACTGCCTGATAATTGATAAATTTCTCATGAAGTAAGTGACTGCACTTACTTCATGAGAAATTTATCAATTATCAAATTCCGTGTGAAATAAACGTTTAACCCGGGTTGCTTGGTTAACCCCCAGGTTGATGCAATTTGACCTAACAGACATTATGGAGTATTTTGTTTAAGTAAAATCGCTAAATTCCCGCAGAAGAAACGTACTGTCAACAATAAGTCAAAGCAACGTCCCTTTTTTATTCGAGGTACGCGACAGGTGCAATTTTTTTACAACTTATTTTTGCATGGAAAGTTCCAAAAAGTATATATTTTTAAAAACTTCAATAAATATGCTATCTTGTAGTATTTTTTTTTATTTTCATAAATTTATTTGGTAATACTTATATAACGCAACAATCAAAATAAAAACGGTGATTATTTTACCTTTATACCAATAATTATTTTTTTATGTATGAAAATCCTCATGTTTATTATCAAAAATGAATTCCCCGTGTCTGTTTTATATGAAAATGATACCAAACAATCAATAGTAGGCCTAAATATTAGACGAAAAAAATTTAAACATAACCCTTCCGTTTGCACATTCACCCCCCTCCCCCCTCGTTCAGGGGGGGAATCGGTTTTCCCTCCACATCTAAAAATTTTTATTTTTACACCCTCTAGCTCTGGTAAAAATTACAAAACTGTAACTCACAGCGCACAATTTTTTCCATTTGGACCTCTACTAATACTACACAATCAGATAGCTTATACTCTCCCTTCAGATTGCGTCTAATAAATTTAACATCTCTTCTTTTCTTTCAGGTCTGGTACCATCTGCAGTTATTATAGTGTCTCGAGGTCCGTAAATATGTATCAATAGGTACAAAGATCCTCTCTTTTATATTTAATTTGTAAAAGCATTTGTACTGATTCGGGATTATATGATCTAAGAATTCTAAGATAATGGTGGTTTATAATTACTATTGCTAGTAAATAAAATATTTTGTTTCTCATCTAACACGACGTATTTTATTGTAACAGATATATTGACGATATTTCCATGTTTTATTATAACAAACAAATTTAAAATATTTAAGTGGAATGCTATGGATTCATAAAAATATGTAAGTGTTACCCTCCTATCTACTAAACACATAAACTCAAATATCTAGGCAATGCCTTGAGGATAATGATAAAGGCCCCTCGCGCATGTATTTACTGCGTACTTGATTTACCTACTTATAGGTACTTCTTTTCCCACTGAGCAAGCGAAAGTTTCTGTAACAATCCCGAAATGAATATTTGGGAGGCTGTAACTTTCAAATGCAAGGTTGCAATGTCATGGCAAGCTCTGAGCAAGCTCATGGCAATGCTGAAACGGCCAAACGTTTCATGTCATTTGCAACTTACCCTTAGAGCTCATATGTAAGTTATTAAAACTTTCCTATACAAGTTTCTCACAAGTTCCAATTACAACATTATCAGAAGTGTGTTATTGTAATTTCTGTCAAGTTACTATCGGTACTTTGTAGATATATTACGTGGGAATGTTTTGTGCAAGTTTCATACGAAACATTGCTAGAATCGCTATTTTGTATGGTTCTGTCAAGTTACTATCGGTACTTTGTAGAGACATTACGTGGGAAAGTTTTGTGCAAGTTTCATACGGAGCATTGCTAGAATCGACACTTTGTAAGGTTCTGTCAAGTTACTATCGGTACTTTGTAGATACATTACGTGGGAAAGTTTCGTGCAAGTTTCATACGAAGCATTGCTAGAATCGACATTTTGTAAGGTTCTGTCAAGTTACTATCGGTACTTTGTAGAGACATTACGTGGGAAAGTTTTGTGCAAGTTTCATACGAAGCATTGCTAGAATCGACATTTTGTAAGGTTCTGTCAAGTTACTATCGGTACTTTGTAGATATATTACGTGGGAATGTTTTGTGCAAGTTTCATACGAAGCATTGCTAGAATCGACATTTTGTATGGTTCTGTCAAGTTACTATCGGTACTTTGTAGATATATTACGTGGGAATGTTTTGTGCAAGTTTCATACGAAGCATTGCTAGAATCGACATTTTGTAAGGTTCTGTCAAGTTACTATCGGTACTTTGTAGAGACATTAAGTGGTACTTGTCCACTTGCAACTTATTGTAACTACAAATGTAAGCTCGTGGGGTTGATTAATATTAATGGTTGAGGCAACCTTGCGTGCGAACTTGTTTATACGTTTGTAAATGTCATTTATTGTAAGTTTCTTGAAACCGCCATCCGATATATATATATATCTGTATATAGCGGTGTAGGCAAAGCTCTATAGGTCTCAAACATCTATTTCTTACGCGTCAACTAGGAGCAATTGGACCTCATGGAAAATAAACGTAAACTGACGACACTGACAATGTCAACGTCACTGACGACACTGACAATGTCAACGTCACTGACAACTTTGTTAGGGTCGTAGGACTTTGTATCGTAACTTTACATAAAAATCTTGATTGTGTAGGATAATAAACAATTATCAATGTAGATTTATAGCTATTTAAAAATTAAAGTAATCAATGGCTACCTACTTTAAATTAACAACATTAAAATACTATCCACATATTGATCTTGAAAGTTAGTTAAATACTATAAATATTTGTTAAAAACGAAATCAAATAAACGTCAATCGTAACGTATTCTACATAATTAATATTTTTATGTAACGTTACAACGTCCAAGTGCTTTCTTGTTGATGCGTAAAGAAATGAATAAATATTTGAGACGCGTGGAGCTTTGCCTGCACCGCTATATACAGATATATCAAGATTTGGTATACAAGACATGTCTCCGTGGCCTGTATACTATACTAATACTAACAGTGTGCAGCAACTTACAACAAATTACCTTTACAAACTTATATAAAAACGATCACACATATTGAACACATTCAGCGCCAGTCGCTACGCCGCTACACGCGTAGTCAATACCCGTGGGTTTGTGTAGAGGATATGTAGCGGAAAGCGACTACGAACATTGAACTCCCTAGTGGCGTTCTTGGCGCTGAATGTGTTAAGCACTATTATAGTTACATTGCCTCAACTAATAATATTAAAAAGTGAGAGAAAAATATATACAATGCTCATTAGAAAATAGTGTTTATTCAAACTAAAAAAAAGAAGAAATACGTATGCCAACAACACATTTAAAAGTCATCTAATCGCAGGTGGTTTATCTCTACCAATGCTGCTATAAATCTCTTTATCTTGCTAGTCTTCGTGATCGTCAGGATGGCGGGTGTACATCAACAAGTGGAGCTGATTTCACGCACATTTGGCACATTGCGATGGTACTCTAACAAATTTTTTTTTGTTCAGAATTTGAAATGCTTATAAAATCGTCATTTTTTGCCTAAAAAATCTGGAAAAAATATATGCTTAGGTAGCAAATAGGTAGTAAATCATAGTACATAGAAAGTTGCAAAATGTAGGGTCTAACCACGAAATACTAAATATGGGCAGTCATCCTGACGTCAGAATGACTGCCCACTTAATTAAATTGATTTCTTTTTTTAAACTTAGGTAGCAAATATGTGAACATAGGTAGTAAATAGTAGCAAATAGGTAGTAAATTATGATGGTACTCTAACACTGATCCGCTATTTTGGTCAGTCATCCTGACGCTCACAAAGAATACGCGTTTATGCAATATAAAAACATGAATAAAGTGGATTTACGTAGTTAACCCTTTAACGGGCAAATAGATGTCAGAAATGCGCAAAATTGGACTCTTGCCACTTTGACACAATGTTGAAACATGGTGGGAAAAATATTCTCTCTGCCTTATAAAGGGTTAAGCTAATTGGGTGTCCCTAGAAGTGAAAATGCCCATGAACGCTGTGTATTTCCGCCTAAATAGGTGTGGTATATAGTCCTACATTACCAAAACAATTTATGTTGAATGGAGCTGGTACACAGATTTGAACCATACTACTATCACAATACAGTTGCTTTTGAAACTACACCCCATACAGTAGCTGACCACGGCATAAAAAAATAATGGCATTTGAAACAAACTTACACTCAGAACCCAAAAGTTTCGTGTTGGCAACACTACGTCTTTCGTCAGCGTCACTGCGTTGCTGTTTGCAGTGTTTGGTTTGCTGTTTAATACTAATTTAATTGCATTTGGGGCCGCCATTTCCTGAATTTCCTCTTTGTGCTGTCAACACTACGTCAAAGACATATAAAAAAATAAAAACGCTGCATTAAAGTTTTAACACACTTAATTGTATGAGATCGCAGTGCAATGTAACTTTTATATTTAATCTGTGGTGCAGTACAGTAAATAATACATGTTGTTACAAATTATTGCTGAATTGATTTTTATAAATAACGCGTTCTCATTGGTCAATTTTGAAGGCAGCAGAAGTTACATTTTAGTGTGGCTGAACGCCATGATCCCGTACCACATAAACAAAAAAAAGTTACAAGCAGTCCGAGAAAAGTCTCCGAGATATTTTTCGAAACGTCGTATCGTACCATGAAATTCGTGTTAAGATACGACCTACCTACGGAACCCTACACTGAGCATGGCCCGACATGGTCTTGGCCGGTTTTTTTACTAACAAGCTGGTTGGACAGAGGATAAAATGTCTTAATTAATGATGATGATTTCTAAATATTAGCAAAAAAGAAAATTTTTTGCTAATATTTAGAAATCATCATCATTAATTAAGACATTTCAATTACATTTAGCATTTTTTCTAGCACATTAAAAAAATATCTAGCTTAAATTTAGCATAATTTAGACATCTGTCTGGCGTAATTTAAAATCAGTACTTTCGTGTTTGGTTTTTTGATAAAGCATAATTTGAAGAAGAAATCAAACCGTAAATCGGTAAATACAATCACGTCCGGTTGAAATAATGTATTATCCCTTTAACCGCTGTATGTCAAAACAGTAATCCTAAATTTGAACTTGGACGTTAAGTTAAGGTGTAATTTACATTGCGATGTTGTCTTTATATATCAGACAACAGCGGTTAAAAGTTTACAACACCGGCGTATATAATATATGACTACTCTATATTCTGTCGTTTAAGTCTAGTTGTAGCATGCTGAAACCAGCACATTGTGTGCCTTTCAAAACTTTCGTCTGTCATATTCGGGAAGCTCTCCTTTACTGCAACTGAAACAAATGATACAAAAGGTTAGTTTATAGAGTAAGAATATGTAAGCATAAATATATTTTCCAATAATAATAAGTAACGTAACATGTTTGTGTAGACTCCATAGTAAACTGATATTTAATTTAATTAGTTTTCCTCAAAATCTAATGTACATAAATAGAAAAAAAATATGCTTTTATAACAAACTAGTGATATATTCGTATTTCTTACTGTCAAACTGTATAAAAAAATATATAAAAAACTTACGTTTTAATGTAGTCATTAATTTCAGAGTGGACAATTTGAAGTTATTTTTCTTGCCAGTCCAGGAACAAAATTGTGCGAGATAATTTGAAAAAATCTTTTCTAAGGAACGATTCACACAATCTCTTTCTTTATTTCCACCAGTGAATCGAAGAAAGTCAAACTGCAACAAAATCAATATGAATGAACATGAGTTCTTTGATACTAAATCTCCATTGATATCGCCTTTTTGTTTCTTACCCATTTCATTAAATCTCTTGAATGATTAAAACAAAAAAAATGGTTGGTTGGTAGGTTGATAGCTTAAATTATACTTATGATGAAATGTATGAATAAATCAATATGGGCTGAAATTTTAGGGTAATTAATATTCAACATCATGGCACTCTAAATTGTAATTTAATTTCGTAAAAACTAAGCCATGGAACCCACCCTGTAAATTGGTAACCGTTATAATGGCGGGACCAGATCCTGAATTCGATCGATTCATATTGCATTATTTAGTACTGAATTAGTACTATTTGGTACCTGTTGTAAAAAAATTAGTACCTCTTCCATTTCAAAATTATATTTGAAATAGTTTACTAAACAATGCAATATGAATCGACAGAATTCAGGACCTGGTTCCGCCATTATAACGTTATAATGGCGAGACCAGACCTATTTCAAATACAACTTTGAAATGGAAGAGGTACTATTTTTTTTTACAACAGGTACCAAATAGTACCAATTCAGTACTTAACAATGCAATATGAATCGACAGAATTCAGGACCTGGTTCCGCCATTATAACGTTATAATGGCGGGACCAGACTGATCGAATATAACTTTGAAATAGAAGAGGTACTAATTTTTTTACAACAGGTACCAAATAGTACTAAATAATGCAATATGAGTCGATCGAATTCAGGATCTGGTCCCGCCATTATAACGGTTACTGTAAATTGTCACTTACGATGACGTATATTATTGAAATTTTAAAAATATCTGCTTTTGTATGCATAAGGTAAAACAAAAATTACTTATAAAGCTCAAGATGCCATACCAATTGATTCTTAATATTTTCATCACTCAAACTTGCTTCAAATGTCTTTAGTTGTATTAACTCTATCAGAGGCAAATTTGGCAAAAGGTTTTTCTTCATCTCTGACCCACGCCCCATTTGCAATAACTGTTCGATCTTGCGAACTCGGTGCATTGTATATGTTACTAAAGCCCTTATTTCTTTTAATTCGGACATTAAATCGCCTGCAACAAGAAATAAACACTTAATAAAGATACAGAGTAATGAAAAGTGAAGCTTAGTCTAGTATTTTTCGTGTGGCATGTGAGTATTTCTCAAAAAGTTGTCCACTTTAAAAAAAAATAGTTGTCTGCTTATGAAAAGCGTTATTAAGCATTAAAATGAAGCTTTTTCTGAGAAACTGTATTACA
Source organism: Thaumatotibia leucotreta (assembly GCA_025490895.1). Lineage (NCBI taxonomy): Eukaryota > Metazoa > Arthropoda > Insecta > Lepidoptera > Tortricidae > Thaumatotibia > Thaumatotibia leucotreta. The sequence goes on from JALPQI010001916.1 coordinate 59,401, forward strand.
TAAATTGTTGAACGGGCCGATGTTATTGTTTAAAAAACGTTTTACACTATGTAGGCTATTAAAACTATTTTTTTAAAAATAAAATGTTTCGTGTAATAAAATAGCTCCAAATAAAGAAAAATGTCCCCAATGCCCTAGAGGTAATACAAATCTTCGTGAAATTTATATTTTCAAATATTTATATAGGGTTTGATCATAAACTACAATAATATACATGAAACAATATTTTAAATCATAGAACTGAGCTTATATAAGCCTATTTAGTATTTAAAAATAAAAAACACTTAATGTCTCACAATTTTTGAATAATGTTAAGATATTTTAATAAGAAATACATTTGATTTATGTCATCTAGTCAGTGTTTAATTTTGCGTATACTTGATTCCCATGGTAGATCTTTTGGTATAATGCCATCCAATTTCCTGACGTTTCGTGACAAACTGATTTCTTGACAATTTCCTGACGGGACACTTTTTTGAGAAATACTCATGTGTTTGATGGATATTTCAATTAAATATATTTTTATTTTGAGCTAGTCACGGCCGAATAAGTAAGAAGTCCATTGCGATTCCTCTAATGCTAAAAACAAAGAAAAACTCGCAAATTCAAATAATACCATTACAAATAGGTGATTTAAATTAGAAAATTTACCTTCACCACAATTGAAAGGAGTACTAATATCGCTTGATCCACTACTCGCATTCGTTAAAGTGCAGTGATCGGCTTTCAATGGCTCTTGCGGAATATGTAAGTCGTCTTGAAAAATCAAATCGGCTTGTTGGATGTCTTCTGGTGTTAAGGTCACATCTAAGTCCCGGTTATCTGCTTTGTTTAAACTTTGATCTGCAAATAATTAAATACTTGGAATATAATGACGTCTTTGTAAACGAACTCGCTCGGTGCGGCGTCTCTTTCACGCAGCGTTTTCCCTGCGTAAAGGTATGGCCACACCGTTGCTCTAAATACGGTACGGTAAAGGCACTGGCGATTATAGAATCGCCCCCTAAGTAAAAATAATTAAATGTCCAAAATATGAATACTCCGCACGCTGTCAATAATGTCAACGATACGTATAAGAGATAGTTGACATTCGTATTTCTTTTTCAGAAGTGCGTGGCATGCGACTCATGCGAGCAGTAGTCTGTAAAAAAAACTCCTACTTACCCGTGTCTGTGTCATCCGAGGATTCAGAGGATGTGGCAATTTGCTCCTTATTGCTTGCGGCAGTTTTTTCGACAGTTTCTGAAATGTAAATTAAATTACATAAAGCACGAATCGCAGTCATTTTAGGACACTGTTTATATTTAATATACCATAAAAGTTATTTGTGACGTTTTCTGGGTAAAGGGACCTTATTGTCGATGGCGCTTACGTCCCGTGTGTTGCCCGTGTGATGTCGGGTGAGAATAGCATCACCCCCTTTCTTCCCGTGGGTGTCGTAAGAGGCGACTAAGGGATTCGAAACCTCGAGACACGGACACCTAGCCTCCAAAAAGAAGGAAAACTAATAATAAACCCGGACCTGGAGTCACCGTTTAGGCGCAAGCTAGACTCCTGCGGCCAAACCGGCACCACACGTACTGACTCGTCATTCCTGTGGACCATGTCGGGGAGGAGAGAGAGGGGGGCATGGGTATTTTTTTCGTTATTAAAGGACCATGGGCAGATTTGTATGGAGAGTGGACCAAAAACCAACAGAGCTGAAGGTGGTGTCATTAAATAGGTATTTAATGACACCGCTTTCACATTTATTTCATTTCATTCTATGGGCACTATGTTCAATTCCATTGCAAAACTGAGATATTCATTGTTTAGTCAGAGTAAATACGATCTAAGAGAAACTGTGATTTACTTAAAGAGTACCCATAGAACGAAACTTAACATAAAATCTTAAAATATTGAGGGTATGTGTCGACATACCCTCAATTATTTAATTTTACTCGCCTTAGTACCTGAGTAAATCTGTCTTAACTACCCTCTAGTATTATTCAATAAATTATAAGACATACTGTTCACGTAAAACACAATTGCTCGAAGGTTGTACTTAGACTGACTCAAATGTGTATATCTCGGTTCTACAATGGATTTCAACTTTGCACCCATATAATGAAATAAAGTACATAAGCAGACCTTTTTAATGGCATTACTCCCAGCTCTGTTGGTTTTTGGTCCATTTTGACGCAGAGTCCTATGAAAGTTTATTTTTTTCATTTGTTTGAAAATTTTAAAACTTCAAGTCAAATGCGGAGGCAAAAGATGTGACATAATTTAACTTTTATTTACCAAAATTATTAACTTTAGACCCAGCACAAAAAAATGTTACTATTAGAAGATGATTAAATATTTTTTTAAATCTCCATACATTGGTGATCCACCCTAGTATATAGGCTGGTGATGATGATGACGAATAGTTATTTACAGTACACATGGTGCTACATTACCGCACGAGTGCGATAATGAGCAGTTTATGTGCCTGCGTCGAAAATTCAAAATACTGTAAAACGTCGTACGATTCACGTGCAAATAGGTAATTCGTAACTCGTGTCGATTTAAAACACTCCCTACGGTCGTGTTTTAATTTATTGCCACTCATTGCGGATTTCGTTTTTTTCGCACTTGTATCGTAATGTACTATTATGTGACTAATGCATAATGCCTAATTATATACAGTTACACACATAACTTTATCTACATGCATAATTGCATATCATAAATAAATACATATAAACAATCTAGACTTGTATCGATTTCGATTCTCAAATCTATACGAGATTCAAAATATATGATCAAAACAATGATAGTAGCCGTAAAACGGATACAGTTATGACCTATAGTATAGTTAGATTGCATAAATGCATACCCTTATGAATTGGATGAGGAGTTGGTGGCGGAGATATAGAATCACAAAACAGAAAAAACAGTAGAAGCGTAATGTAAGCGCAGCGCGTGTGGCAATAGTAAGCAGCGCAAGGCTTACCGTTGACCACAGTAGGCCGTCAGTTCTCTAAGCGCGCTCACGTGAGATCGTTTTCGAATAAATCCGAAAAAGAATGTGCAAATATGCCTTTTTGTGCCGTTTTGGTATGTAAAAGTAACAGCCAGAAGTCAAACCTCACCAATGAACGTATTTCATACCACCGGAAATTCTTAATTTGTTAATATTTTAATATTTTCTAAAATATTTCGTCTTCCGCAAGATGTTTGTACTACACTAAATAAGAAACAACTTTATATACCAATAATAAGGTCGTTTTTTATTTGGCATGAAACTATGGAAATTTCTAGAATTTCGGAACGATAGGCTGAGTAGCGGCCAATGCGAGGAAAGGGTCCAAAAAGGTATCGATATCGATATTTTATTTCGTTGATATACCTACATTAGTTGTCTTGAGCCGATTAAGTGAAAAAAATTTAAACATGTTCTCTATAATCTTTATTTATTTAATCGGGTTTCCGACTGTCATCGTCATCATCATCATCATCTCTACCTTTTGCTGCCAGCTGCTGAGCGTAGGCCTACGTATCATCATATTATAATATTGTGGATATTAGGGTTTCGTTCCCAAATCATAGTTTCGCTACGTCCACCCGACTGTCATTGTCATCATTATCATCATCACCTTACCTACTGCTTAGTATAGATCCCCACATCCTCATAATATAATATTGTGAATGTTAAGGTTCTATTGTCAAATTATAGTTTCGCCATGTCTGCCTGACTGTCATCGTCATCATCATCATCATCATCTCAGTCTTTTGCTGCTAGCTTCTGAGTGTAGGTCTGCATAATATATCATAATATTATAATATTGTAGATATTACGGTTTCGTTGCCAAATCATAGTTTCACCATGTCCGCCCGAATGTCATCGTCATCATCATCATCTCAGCCTTACTTACTGTGAGCATGAGCATATCCTAATATTATAATATTATGGGTGTGAATTTTAAGGTGCCGTTCTCAAATTATCGTTATCATTGCCTGCCCGACTGTCCATCTGTCTGTTCTTAATTATTCAAAAGGTTATTAATTAATCATTGTAATAATCTGAGACTTTACACTCGAAGTTGTAGACGAATATATATACCTAGGACAAACTATCCAGTTAGGTAGGTCCAACTTCGAGAAAGAGGTCAATCGTCGAATCCGACTCAGTTGAGCAGCGTTCAGGAAGCTACGCATATATTCGGCGCAGGACTGGTCATTGTGGCAATCTTTGAAGGAGGCCTATGTTCAGCAGTGGACGTCTTTCGGCTGATATGATGATGATGATGATGATGAAAAACCAAAGCAAATCGAAGAAATGTACTTTTTCATCACACTTGCTTTGTAAGCGCCCCATTGCTTGCATGCATCGCGGGAGTATTCCCTAGGGAGTTATAGAAAAGTTGGTACGTCATTTAACAATATTTTGTCTTAAAACAATTTTTTTTTGCTTAGAAGTGTGATGAAAAACATTGTATGCATCACGGTCGGTAAGCGGAATACTAACTCATTAAAATCTAACCTAGAGTGTTAGTAATACCGTAATTACCTCCCTAGACGCCAAATGTACTATTACTTCATATTTATATAATTATATATATTTTATCGATATAATACCGACTCTTGCATAGCACTATGACGCTCGTTAGCCATAACGTGCAAAAAGCACCCTATCTCTTTTACTCTTGGGAAATGCCACGTATGTGGGAGAGAGAACAAGGATTCGCCATCTATTGGGGAGTTGCTGAACTATTGAGTTTTAGTTATAAACAGAGTTATGCTACTCGACGCTAGATGGCAACACTCTCTTTGCAAGTTAGTAGTAGCAAGCGAAACGTCGTAAGTAATAAAACGAGTAGTATAATTTTGCTTTTGTCGCATTCGAAATAAAGTTTATTTTTGTATAAGATTTTATAACCAATAAGCTTTAACATACTTCTGTGTGCATGTTTGCGCTAGTGTGAGTGTGGCGACATCGGTTCTCTCGAGAATCGGGGTATAAGCCGCTTCTACGTTATTTTTTGTTCTGTGTATAGAATCGTCCCGGTATCGTCTGTTCATTGTTATCTTTCTCTTTAAAGTTGGCTCTTCGGATTCCGAAGAACTGCACAGCTTGGATTTTTCTACTGCAGTAGCTTCTTTCAGGGAAGCTGAGAACAATCGTTAAAAACTTAAGAGTCTGATTTTATCAATAAATAAGATTTGTTCCTAAAATAGTATAATATATCTGTCACATAAATGATCAATAATCTAATAAAGAAGATTTGTTTCTAAAAGTACGTACTACGTACATACGTAATTAATTACTCGGAAATAATATCAATCATCAAATAATTGTACTGCGGGTCAAAATAATATAAGTCTCAATTACATAAATAAAACTAAGACCCGCCCTCTGGTAAAGTGGTCTGAGGGCATAAGCAATGATCGGATTAGGATGTGCAAAACTTTAACAAAACTTGGCAAGTGGACATTATAAAGCGTTTACAGCCATGACAATATTAATATCCTTATAGTAATTTTGAGATTCCGATATAAAATTAAATTTAACACTGATCTGCCAATATTTTTTTTTTTAATTTATGTGTCTTAAAGTTTTGCACACTCTAATCCGATCATTGGTCATAAGACTCATAAGGTACCTAACATACTTCTACTCCGAGGGTCACAGGTAACTAACAAACCTACCCTATACCTACACATTAAATAAATACAATAAATCAATATTTTAGGACAATTTTATACAGTGATTGATGACCTAGTGCCACAGTAAGCTTAAGGCTTGTGTTATGGGTACTAGGTTTCGTCATATAATATACAGATACATATAAATATGGCCATGACTCGGGAACAGACTTATGTTTATCACATAAATGTCCCTTACCAGGACTTGAACCCGGGACCTGTAGCTTTGTAGGCAACACAGATTTCTATAAAAGGTACACATAAGGCACAATATATCTGTAGACCTTTGGTTGAAATCTCTGAGGCCCACTCACCAAGTCCCGTAATAAAATATAAAAATAACAAAAAATATAAAGTCTTACCATAATATCCCACTACTTTTACAAGTATGTATTTTTTCCAGTCATTTTCTGGCTTCATTCGTAAATTTATGGCTTTTCGTTCGACTGCTTTGCTCTTTGGCCACATACAGATTTTTTCATTTCGATCGATCCATTCTTTAGGGGCTGCTGATACATATTCAGTATTTTCGCATATGAATATGACCACTGCATAATTAAGCTGAAATGAAGAAACCAAGTTAGTTATTCTGTACTTGTTTGACTTTCTGTATTTAACATGTTTGACATTAAATTGGACTTTGACTAAGTAATAATACTAACTAATAACCCAAGAATTATCGAAGAGGCTAAGGGCGGGTTACACCATGCCCACTTAGCTAACTGGTTAACGCTAAATATATTTTCTTAAATTTAGTTTAGATGTACTGTTAAATAGTTTTACATTTAGATAGACTGTTATATGTTTTTAATAAATAAATACTTAACCGGGATAAAGTTAGAAATCACAAATTTGGAGCTTTAAAGTATTTTTACTTTAGTTCGTCAGAATCCTCTTAATTAGTAGTTTATGATTGTGCAAGTAAAAGTACATTCGGCAATAAAAGCTTGTACTATCAACTACACAGTTAATTGCAATGCGATAATGTCTACCCAATGGTCAGCTAAGTGTGTTGTCGATAGTACCAAAAGGACATATTTGACAGAAACTTATTTAAATAGTCCAATAGCATAGAATAGAATAGACTCACCTGATAAGAATACCATGCTGCTGAGAAATAAATAATAAATACAACTAAGCAAGCATTACATAAGCATTATAGTTGATTGCCCCTGTCAGTTAAAAGGGTTAAGTTATTGTATTTTTACAATTATACATTATTAAAATATTTTTAGTTAAGTAACAAAAAAAACTGCACAATTTTTGTAATGGATACATTTCGTGATGACTTCAGTAATATTTACTATCTCGCACACATCACTCAATTGTGAAATGTAACCACCATGAGTAAACTTAGATTCACAAGGTGTTTCGAAAAAATTTTCATAAGATAAATATCTTTGAAAAATTATATACATTTCTTTGCTTTCCATACATTCAATAATTTTCACAATCTTTACCACAACATTTCCTTTAATAAGACAATGGTTGTTTTTATTATCAGCTCCTAATTTAAAATGTAAGTAATGCACCCACTTATATATTTTGACTGTTGTGTCGCACAAAAGTGGTTCAGCAGAGGAGATAATAACATTTGATGAAGTTTTAACTAATTCGGTATTACTCTGAAACTGATAGAAGCGTTTTTCATTAATTCTGTTTATTAACTGTTGCAAGGGCTTATTGCAAGATTTCAAACATTTTTTTATTTCAAACATATAATTTTCATATTGAAATGCAGAGAAGTTATCTAGTGAACCGAAATTTAATACATCATCAGACAAATGAATAAGATTGTGAACATTATATGTTACATACTCTTGCCCATACAGTTTAGAGTAATTCCTGACAAAATACATCAGTAAATCCTTCGCATAATTATTAAACTCTATACACAATACTGTACTGCACAAAATTCTAATTGCACAACTAAGTGTTAAAAAGTGTGTATATTGAGATGGTTTTAATTTATTTTCAAGTATAATAGGACCTGTATAGAGAAGAAATTGTCTAAACTCTGTAGCTTTCCATCGGTCCAGTTCAGTAGACGACCTAGGTAATCTTGAAAAATCATTGGAGCTAATGCAATTTCTCATGTGAAAGGTAGTTTGGTCAAAATTATATAAATCATGTTGATTCATTCTAACAGACATATTGCCCTTTATCCAAAATTGCAACAACCTCTTCATTACACCCAAACAAACAAGGTGCATGTAATCAAGGGGAATGCTTTTTATTAAATCTATATCTAATTGTAATAAAGGGCTTGGCTGGATGTGATAATCATCACCATACCGACCGTCGCGGAAACCTTGGTCAGTTCGCAATTCTGAATGCAAATCATTGTAACAAACTCTGTTATTTACATGAGTCCCTTCAGTTATACATTTGGTGCAACCAAAATAAGCATTATGGCCTTTAGTGCAAAGAATAAAAGATTTTGCTGGGGCATCGCAAATGATTTTTTTTAAAACAATATTTTTTATTTTATTTTCATGATGAAACCCATTTTCTTTAATTTGTAAGTATTCTTTTATAAATGGCTCTAAAACCTCATTAGGATGCTTTGGTTTACGAAGACCATGCCAAACACCTATCAGAAAAGGAGTTTTACTTGAGCAAAGACTTCCTAATATTGGCCAAAATTGACTACCTGAACTTTTAGTCAACGGCAAACCATCAATATTTATATCAAAACTGATTGTCTGATCAGATGTTTGATTTTTCAGTGCATGACCTAGACTTGCAGCTAATCCAAAGTGATAGTAATGACCTGATTCTGTTTGAGATATATTGTTTGTTTTACTAGTTTTTAAAAGTGTCCTGCAATCTATGGGAAGACTGGTCAATTCGTCTACTGTTTTTACTTTCCTTAATATTTCTAACAGTTTGTCAAAAGCATTGTGTGTTACATGAGTTTCAACAGCCCAATTTTGAAGTTCTTTTTGAAAACTAATTTCAGTTAGTTGTTTATGTGAAGAAGCACCAATAAAAGCAGATGGGTCAGCCAATGGAGAAGATTGGAGATACAAAGAGGCAGGTAGCTCAACCGGTGTAGAATATGTTAGTGTAGTTGCCGGTCGCTCAACTGATGTAATAGGCTGCAGATATGCATTAACATTAAGAGAGGCTAATGGCTGTATTTGTGTTGACGACTGTGATGTGTTAAGATCTGCAGGAGATGTATTAACATAAAGAGATGTTTCACTGGAGGTAGATTGCAAATTCTCTTGACTTTTTAATGATTTTCTTATTATACTTTTTAAATATTTAGATGACATATTGTCATAACTTTTTCTTCTTTTTTTTTTTGATATATATCCAGGTTTTACCTGCAACAATTTGTTCATGCATACAGTCACCTCAAATAATGAAACATCTAAATGACATTAAGGTGCTTTGGGATAAAGTCGGAAATGGGATAATGTCGAAAATCACAAATTTCTACTAAACCTCAAATAATGAAACATCTAAATGACATTAATAAAATTAATTTATGTTTTTTTCACACCATGCACACTCTTTTTTATTTATTTAAACTTTATTAGCTTTTACAGTCAACCATAGAGCCACCCAGAAACAACAATACAAAATCAGAACATAACAGATAAGAGAAATAACCAAGGAGCCAGAATGTGTTATGTATGGGTCTAAACATATACAGCAGAACAGCTGAAATAAATAATGCTTGATAGCTGCTAAGCTATCCGAGCAGTGCCTTGGGTTAAATGGTTAAATACATAATATATTTAGTAGGTATGGATAAATGTATAGATAATAATTACACACGTTCCAAAGTTAATGCCTAAATACCTGGAATATTTAGAGTCCAGTGAGACTGGACTTGCGGCAGCAGTGAGACAACTTGACTAGCCATTAGCCATATTCTTTGTGAGGCCATCCCTGTCGGGGCGTTGTGGACTATTGGTTGAAGAAAATATATTTTAATCGCAGTTTGTGGTTAGACATGAGCATTGCGGTTCTCATCGGTGGTACCTATGCCATTTTGACACACACCTCTATAATCTTATTGTATAGAGGACGCTAAAATAAGCTTAGTTCAGCGTCCCACATACCAAGTTAAAATTAAGTGTATATACGAGCAATATATACTTAATAGTGATCGAAAAATTTGATAAATACATCAAAAGTGAAACATACTTTTAGTATAATTTTAAATTTTAGAGAGTACTTTTTCCTGTAAAAGATAGTTAATGTTAATTTGACGCCTCCTATAGGTACATTACAATCATTACAGAAGAGAGTCTCAGACCACATGTTTGTCGACTTGTGATCCGAGACATCGAGATCAGAGACATTTTTTAATTCACTTGCAGGTGTTCGTTCGGTACGTAATCTACTATTCCTACAAAAAATGCTTATTCCAGCGTATTCTTTACTATAAGATCATAAAAAGTGGCATCACAACTTTCAACACCACCTACATAAAGGCGAGACGACGCGTCGTACAATTAGCGTATTTTACGTTAGTCAATTTAGATGAATTATTTTATAATGCAAACTATGCTATATATAAACAGCTCTTACTATAAACAACTGAGTATCTAGTAAATATAACTCACCTCGGAGGAATCTCTATTACCGTCCATCTTCAGTCAGTCGCTATTCACAGCACAAAGAGGAAATTCAGGAAATGGCGGCCCCAAATGCAATTAAATTAGTATTAAACAGCAAACCAAACACTGCAAACAGCAACGAAGTGACGCTGACGAAAGACGTAGTGTTGCCAACACGAAATTTTAAATTACGCCAGACAGATGTCTAAATTATGCTAAATTTAAGCTAGATATTTTTTTAATGTGCTAGAAAAAATGCTAAATGTAATTGAAATGTCTTAATTAATGATGATGATTTCTAAATATTAGCAAAAAATTTTCTTTTTTGCTAATATTTAGAAATCATCATCATTAATTAAGACATTTTATCCTCTGTCCAACCAGCTTGTTAGTAAAAAAACCGGCCAAGACCATGTCGGGCCATGCTCAGTGTAGGGTTCCGTAGGTAGGTCGTATCTTAACACGAATTTCATGGTACGATACGACGTTTCGAAAAATATCTCGGAGACTTTTCTCGGACTGCTTGTAACTTTTTTTTGTTTATGTGGTACGGGATCATGGCGTTCAGCCACACTAAAATGTAACTTCTGCTGCCTTCAAAATTGACCAATGAGAACGCGTTATTTATAAAAATCAATTCAGCAATAATTTGTAACAACATGTATTATTTACTGTACTGCACCACAGATTAAATATAAAAGTTACATTGCACTGCGATCTCATACAATTAAGTGTGTTAAAACTTTAATGCAGCGTTTTTATTTTTTTATATGTCTTTGCCCTGGCCACTAAGAAGGAACTAGTTTGAAAAAACCGGCCAAGAGCATGTCGGGCCATGCTCAGTGTAAGATCCGTAGTTATTCAAAAACGGCTGGGGCGATCATGATCAAAATAGTTTTATTTTAAAGTATTTTATAAGCCCACACAATTCATGATTTTTTTCATATTTTTTGAACTTACGGATCAAAAGTTAGAGCGGGGGACACAATTTTGTTTTCTTCTGGAGCGATTATCTCCGAAAATATTGATTTTAGAAAAAAACTTTCTTTTAAGACCCTTGTTCTTATAAGAGACCTATTCAATGATACCCCACACTATAGGATTTACAGCAAATAAAAAAAAACCATCCCCACTTCACCAGTTGGGGAGGTACCCGAAAAAAAAATTGTTTTCTAGTTTTTATTGTACCACTTTGTTGGCATGATTAATATATATATCTGTACCAAATTGAAGATTTCTAGTATTAACGGCCACTGAGCTATGCTGCGGACAGACGGACGGACGGACAGACGGACATGTTTCGATGTGCAGATTTGTATAGTCAAATTACTACGAGGAAGCAATTTCACTAAAAATCAAAAAATAAGTTAATTTTTTAACAAAAAGTAAAACCGACTTCAAACAAAAAACTAAAAAGCACAAAATAATACGTATTCTGATATAGTATAAATAAGTATTTTATAACTTTGAAGTCGGTGCCATTAAATTACGCACTTACGCTCGCCACATATGAGAAATTAGAGAATAAAAAAAATGTATGTAACACCAAAATTTCAAAATTGTTAAAAATCTGTATAACTCTAGACAAATCTGTTATCTGTAATCGAGTCGAAAATCTACAAAAGCAGATAAATCTGTATAACTGGCAACACTGCATCGCATTTCCAACCGCGCCGCCAGCTCGTTATGAGCTTGGACGCGAGTTTGCTTTTAAGCTGGCCAATCGCGGGCGGTATCCGCACGGCGCGAATTTCAAACAAGCCGGCGGTGGCGTCGGCGCTGCTTCGTTTCACGTCTCTTTGAGACGGTTAAGACGCTTTGTTACTTATAATATAATATAATAGTACATTGTGTATTAAGGGCGGTAAATAAGAAATTGTGAACGAGTGTGAAAGTAAAGCCCAAGCCGAAGGCGCGGGCTTTACTTCACACGAGTTCATAATTCTTGTACCGCCCGTGGCACACACATTGTTTTTCATCACACTTGTGAGGCAAAAAAGTAAATAAAACAATATATTTTCACAAAACTACTCTAAAATGGTCTAAATCATTTCTCAAAATCAGGGATGACTTAAAATTATCGTTTTCATAAAAGAAAACGAGTCGCTAGTGCGACATAATGTTGTATGAAAATCCATTATTGCCCATGGGCATAATATAGCTCATTACGTTCAAGTATGCCTGCGTATAATAACACTTTTTACGAGCAAGTGTGATGAAAATATAAATAATCGATTTGGGTCTAACCACAGCGTGTACGTATTATTATACACTGGGAATAGTACATTGTGCATCAAGGGAGGTAAGTACGGAATTACTAACGAGAGTGTTAGAAGCCCGACGCCGTCAGGCGGAGGGCTTTTATGACTCGAGTTAGTATTCCGCTTACCGACCGTGATGCATACAATGTTTTTCATCACACTTGCTGACAAAAAATAAGTTTTAAGACATAAATATTTATTAAATGACGTACTGACATTTCTATTACTCCCTAGGGAATTCCACTTTTCTATTACTCCCGCTACGCACGCAAGCAATGGCGCGCTTAGACAGCAAGTGTGATGAAAAGATTCATACAACCTCGAGACTCGGCGCTGGGGGCTCAGGGTTGTCTCCTGTCAGAAATTTTACTATAGATGTTAAATAGTACATTACGATACAAGTGCAAAAAATAGGAAAGTCGCAATGAGTGGCGATAAATAAAAACACGACCGTAGAGAGTGTTTTAAATCGACAAGAGTTGCGAATTAGCTGCCATCTTGAATTTCTTCATTTATGATCCGATCATGATGATAATCGGTATCTGAGGATCCGATAGATTGCTTATAACGAATCTGAAGTCAAAATCGCAAGAAGCGGCGGCCATCTTGGATTTCTTCATTTAAAATCCGATCATGACGAAAATCGATATCTGAGCATCCGAGAGGTCGCTTATAACGAATCTGAAGTCAAAATTGCGAGAAGCGGCGGCCATCTTGGATTTCTTCATTTATGATCCGATCATGATGAAAATCGATATCTGATGATCCGAGAGGTCGCTTATAACGAATCTGAAGTCAAAATTGCGAGAAGCCGCAGCCATCTTGGATTTCTTCATTTATGATCCGATCATGATGATAATCGGTATCTGAGGATCCGATAGATTGCTTATAACGAATCTGAAGTCAAAATCGCAAGAAGCGGCGGCCATCTTGGATTTCTTCATTTATGATCCGATCATGATGAAAATCGATATCTGAGGATCCGAGAGGGCGCTTATAATGAATCCGAAGTCAAAATTGCGAGAATCGGCGGCCATCTTGGAATTCTTCATTTATGATCCGATCATGATGGAAATCGATGTCTGAGGATTCGAGAGGGCGCTTATAATGAATCCGAAGTCAAAATTGCGAGAATCGGCGGCCATCTTGGAATTCTTCATTTATGATCCGATCATGATGGAAATCGATGTCTGAGGATTCGAGAGGTCGCTTATAACGAATCTGAAGTCAAAATTGCGAGAAACGGCGGCCATCTTGGATTTCTTCATTTATGATCCGATCATAATGAAAATCGATATCTGAGCATCCGAGAGGTCGCTTATAACGAATCTGAAGTCAAAATTGCGAGAAGCGGCGGCCATCTTGGAATTCTTCATTTATGATCCGATCATGATGGAAATCGATATCTGAGGATCCGAGAGGTCGCTTATAACGAATCTGAAGTCAAAATTGCGAGAAGCGGCGGCCATCTTGGATTTCTTCATTTATGATCCGATCATGATGAAAATCGATATCTGATGATCCGAGAGGTCGCTTATAACGAATCTGAAGTCAAAATTGCGAGAAGCGGCGGCCATCTTGGATTTCTTCATTTATGATCCGATCATGATGAAAATCGATATCTGAGCATCCGAGAGGTCGCTTATAACGAATCTGAAGTCAAAATTGCGAGAAATGGCGGCCATCTTGGATTTTTTCATTTATGATCCGATCATAATGAAAATCGATATCTGAGCATCCGAGAGGTCGCTTATAACGAATCTGAAGTCAAAATTGCGAGAAGCCGCAGCCATCTTGGATTTCTTCATTTATGATCCGATCATGATGATAATCGGTATCTGAGGATCCGATAGATTGCTTATAACGAATCTGAATTCAAAATCGCAAGAAGCGGCGGCCATCTTGGATTTCTTCATTTATGATCCGATCATGATGAAAATCGATATCTGAGGATCCGAGAGGGCGCTTATAACGAATCTGAAGTCAAAATTGCGAGAAGCGGCGGCCATCTTGGAATTCTTCATTTATGATCCGATCATGATGGAAATCGATATCTGAGGATCCGAGAGGTCGCTTATAACGAATCTGAAGTCAACATTGCGAGAAGCGGTGGCCATCTTGGAATTCTTCATTTATGATCCGATCATGATGGAAATCGATATCTGAGGATCCGAGAGGTCGCTTATAACGAATCTGAAGTCAAAATTGCGAGAAGCGGCGGCCATCTTGGATTTCTTCATTTATGATCCGATCATGATGAAAATCGATATCTCAGGATCCGAGAGGGCGCTTATAACGAATCTGAAGTCAAAATTGCGAGAAACGGCGGCCATCTTGGATTTCTTCATTTATGATCCGATCATAATGAAAATCGATATCTGAGCATCCGAGAGGTCGCTTATAACGAATCTGAAGTCAAAATTGCGAGAAGCCGCAGCCATCTTGGATTTCTTCATTTATGATCCGATCATGATGATAATCGGTATCCGAGGATCCGATAGATTGCTTATAACGAATCTGAAGTCAAAATTGCGAGAAGCGGCGGCCATCTTGGAATTCTTCATTTATGATCCGATCATGATGGAAATCGATATCTGAGGATCCGAGAGGTCGCTTATAACGAATCTGAAGTCAAAATTGCGAGAAGCGGCGGCCATCTTGGAATTCTTCATTTCTGATCCGATCATGATGGAAATCGATATCTGAGGATCCGAGAGGTCGCTTATAACGAATCTGAAGTCAAAATTGCGAGAAGCGGCGGCCATCTTGGAATTATTCATTTCTGATCCGATCATGATGGAAATCGATATCTGAGGATCCGAGAGGGCGCTTATAACGAATCTGAAGTCAAAATTGCGAGAAACGGCGGCCATCTTGGATTTCTTCATTTATGATCCGATCATGATGAAAATCGATATCTGAGGATCCGAGAGGTCGCTTATAACGAATCTGAAGTCAAAATTGCGAGAAACGGCGGCCATCTTGGATTTCTTCATTTATGATCCGATCATGATGAAAATCGATATCTGTGGATCCGAGAGGTCGCTTATAACGAATCCGAAGTCAAAATTGCGAGAAACGGCGGCCATCTTGGATTTCTTCATTTATGATCCGATCATGATGAAAATCGATATCTGAGGATCCGAGAGGTCGCTTATAACGAATCTGAAGTCAAAATTGCGAGAAACGGCGGCCATCTTGGATTTCTTCATTTATGATCCGATCATGATGAAAATCGATATCTGTGGATCCGAGAGGTCGCTTATAACGAATCCGAAGTCAAAATTGCGAGAAACGGCGGCCATCTTGGATTTCTTCATTTATGATCCGATCATGATGAAAATCGATATCTGAGGATCCGAGAGGTCGCTTATAACGAATCTGAAGTCAAAATTGCGAGAAACGGCGGCCATCTTGGATTTCTTCATTTATGATCCGATCATGATGAAAATCGATATCTGAGCATCCGAGAGGTCGCTTATAACGAATCTGAAGTCAAAATTGCGAGAAGCCGCAGCCATCTTGGATTTCTTCATTTATGATCCGATCATGATGATAATCGGTATCCGAGGATCCGATAGATTGCTTATAACGAATCTGAAGTCAAAATTGCGAGAAGCGGCGGCCATCTTGGAATTCTTCATTTATGATCCGATCATGATGGAAATCGATATCTGAGGATCCGAGAGGTCGCTTATAACGAATCTGAAGTCAAAATTGCGAGAAGCGGCGGCCATCTTGGAATTCTTCATTTCTGATCCGATCATGATGGAAATCGATATCTGAGGATCCGAGAGGTCGCTTATAACGAATCTGAAGTCGAAATTGCGAGAAGCGGCGGCCATCTTGGAATTATTCATTTCTGATCCGATCATGATGGAAATCGATATCTGAGGATCCGAGAGGGCGCTTATAACGAATCTGAAGTCAAAATTGCGAGAAACGGCGGCCATCTTGGATTTCTTCATTTATGATCCGATCATGATGAAAATCGATATCTGAGGATCCGAGAGGTCGCTTATAACGAATCTGAAGTCAAAATTGCGAGAAACGGCGGCCATCTTGGATTTCTTCATTTATGATCCGATCATGATGAAAATCGATATCTGTGGATCCGAGAGGTCGCTTATAACGAATCCGAAGTCAAAATTGCGAGAAACGGCGGCCATCTTGGATTTCTTCATTTATGATCCGATCATGATGAAAATCGATATCTGAGGATCCGAGAGGTCGCTTATAACGAATCTGAAGTCAAAATTGCGAGAAACGGCGGCCATCTTGGATTTCTTCATTTATGATCCGATCATGATGAAAATCGATATCTGTGGATCCGAGAGGTCGCTTATAACGAATCCGAAGTCAAAATTGCGAGAATCGGCGGCCATCTTGGAATTCTTCATTTATGATCCGATCATGATGACAATCGATATCTGAGGATCCGAGAGGTCGCTTATAACGAATCTGAAGTCAAATTGCGAGAAACGGCGGCCATCTTGGATTTCTTCATTTATGATCCGATCATGATGAAAATCGATATCTGAGGATCCGAGAGGTCGCTTATAACGAATCTGAAGTCAAAATTGCGAGAAACGGCGGCCATCTTGGATTTCTTCATTTATGATCCGATCATTATGAAAATCGATATCTGAGCATCCGAGAGGTCGCTTATAACGAATCTGAAGTCAAAATTGCGAGGAGCCGCAGCCATCTTGGATATCTTCATTTATGATCCGATCATGATGATAATCGATATCTGAGGATCCGATAGATTGCTTATAACGAATCTGAAGTCAAAATCGCAAGAAGCGGCGGCCATCTTGGATTTCTTCATTTTTGATCCGATCATGATTAAAATCGATATCTGAGCATCCGAGAGGTCGCTTATAACGAATCTGAAGTCAAAATTGCGAGAAGCGGCGGCCATCTTGGAATTCTTCATTTATGATCCGATCATGATGGAAATCGATATCTGAGGATCCGAGAGGTCGCTTATAACGAATCTGAAGTCAAAATTGCGAGAAACGGCGGCCATCTTGGATTTCTTCATTTATGATCCGATCATTATGAAAATCGATATCTGAGCATCCGAGAGGTCGCTTATAACGAATCTGAAGTCAAAATTGCGAGGAGCCGCAGCCATCTTGGATATCTTCATTTATGATCCGATCATGATGATAATCGATATCTGAGGATCCGATAGATTGCTTATAACGAATCTGAAGTCAAAATCGCAAGAAGCGGCGGCCATCTTGGATTTCTTCATTTTTGATCCGATCATGATTAAAATCGATATCTGAGGATCCGAGAGGTCACTTATAACGAATCTGAAGTCAAAATTGCGAGAAGCGGCGGACATCTGGGATTTCTTTATTAATGATATGTAGCCTTAGTATAAGTTTTATTTGACGTTTACTTTACTATCGCGTAAGCGTATCGAGATGTCAAATTATGATGGTGCAGTCTACATAAATCATCTGACTACTATCATAATTTGACCTCTCAATACGCTTACGCGATAGTAAAGTAAACGTCAAATAAAACTTATACTACGGGACCTAAGTTTATTGATCATGATGAAAGTCGATATTTGAGGCTCGGAGAGGTTGCTTATAACGAATCTGAAGTAAAAACTGCAAGAAATGGCGGCCGTCTTGAATTTCTATATTTTGATCCGATTCTGATGAAAATTGATATATGAGGATCCGACTTCGTTATAAGAATTTCTCGGATCCCCAGATATGGTTTATTTATCGCGATCGGCTGAAAAAAAATAAGATGGCAGCCGTTTTCGCACATATAACTTGAGTTGAGATCAACATCTATGGTCTATTCTAATTCTAATTAACATTAATCGATTTTCCACGAAATTCAAAATGGCAGTTGAAGTTTTTAATAATTTTAACACCTATCGTATAGTAAAAATTCTGACAAGTGACAACCCTGAGCCTCCGGCGCTGAGTCTCGAGGTTATATGAAGCTTCCCTTCCCCACTGTATAAGATACATACATTACATAGATAAACTGTACCTAAACTGTATAATATATGATTTGTTGCCAACATTATTTCCTGACCGATACGATCTTCAAGAAAAAAAATTACTCTCGTCTTTAGGACAGCTGCTTACCATTAGACAATACGTCTAATCTTTTGTCTCCTATTAAAATAAAAAAAACCGGCCAAATGCGAGTCGAACTCGCGCCCTAAAGGCCTGTTCGGACTAGGCTAGTACCTATTTTAGTCGAGTAGCGAGTAATTTAGTAGCTAAACTATTCGTTACTGCCTAAAAATCGTTCGCAATACAGTCGAGTAAAGTTCACAAGTCAATCACGACATTTTCACGCCAACTAATGAACTCGACTAAATCGACAAGTTCGGAGTTCGGACTTGTTTCCGGCGGCCGAGTGAGCACGGACGCTTGGTGGGGGATGCTACTTGCCCATTGATATTTATAAATCCCAAGATTAAACATGACGTACAAAATCAAGTCGAAAAAGTGTCCCGATGCTAAGTTACAAGTGTGTGCATCTACTAAGACAATATAATGTACGTAAGTAGATTTAAATTTTCGTCAAATGCAACCTTATTTTAACACTACTTTGGTGTTATTTCGAGTGCGCGCGGTTGGCGGTTATGACATTACATCACGCAAGTCATAAAATTTTATTGCTTCGGCCATGAGCAAAATTGTTTTAAACAAGTACCTACCTTACTTATACCTTAAGTCAATCACATAAAGTCCACTTCATTTTACACCGCGTAACAATCTCTTTCGTCTTCCTTCCACCTTAAACCAGTGCTACGCGGTAGAAAGAACCAATTGCATAACATCAAATGCAGGGACTTACGGAAGTTAATTTTAAACAATCATGTTTTTAATGGGTTTGAAGGCATAAAATGTCACCAATTAATAAAACTATTCCCTAGTACTTACCGAAAATATGATATGCCATCCTTTTTCAATGTAGTTAGCGTATTATTTTTGCACTTTTTAACGGAGCACTTCGGCAACATTGCTGCAATGTCTGTAATGTAATGTTTAACAACATTGCAACTGTAATGTTTATGGTACTTAAAATTGTATACCTTGCATAATTAATGTTGCTTTTCACTAAATTGCAACAACATTTAAAATGTAACATTGAAATAACGTTAAAAAAGCAATATGGCCACATATAAATTGCTGCAACAATTATTATAGGAAATTCAATAACTTTAGCAAGCAACATTGCTGCAATGTCTGTAATGTAATGTTTAACAACATTGCAACTGTAATGTTTATGGTACTTAAAATTGTATACCTTGCATAATTTATGTTGCTTTTAACTAAATAGCAACAACATTTAAAATGTAACATTGTTGTAACGTTAAAAAAGCAATATGGCCACATGTAAATTGCTGCAACAATTATTATAGGAAATTCAATAACTTTAGGTAGCAACATTGCTGCAATATCTATAATGCAATGTTTTAACAACATTGCAACTTTAACGTTTTTGGTACTTAACAATTTATACCTTGCATAAAGTATGTTGCTGCAATACTATTAGAAAACAATTCAATAAGTTTAGTTTGCAAAGTAACAGCAACGTTCCGCGATGGAATTTGTTAAATATAGATCGCTGCAACATCTCATCTGCAATGTTAAAAAAATTATATTGTAGCAATTTTATTAATATACCTTATAATAAGTTTATGGTTATAAGATGACACAACGTTTAAAAATAAACTTTCATATGTAATGTTGGGGCTACATCTATCACTATATTTTAAATAACTTTCATTGTAATTTTAGATCTACGTAGCTGCAACGTTTCTAGGAGCTTTATTTTTAAATATTCAAATGGAAGGTTGATCAACTTTCTAGAAACTTTCTGTAACGTTCATGCTCAGTGGGTTGTATGATACTTTTTAACATTTCCAGTACTTTTTATCATAACAACAATTTGTTTAAATTATTTATTTCAATTGTTTTTTTTTAGGTAGAGGTTATTTCGTCAAGTCTATTCGTATTTTTTTATTGTCAGGCAAAAGGTGTGGTAATATTAGAACACATTGTGGTAGCATTGTAATCCAAAAGAAGTTAAATGACGAGTTACGTCGAAAAACTTATTTCGAAAAAAAGTTGATTATCTCTGAAACCAAGCCGAATCCAGGAAATTTTATATAACATTAAAGACTCTAAAATATGGTCAGGAATCCAGCATTTAAATCTTTCGGAATGCTGGCGTAACACCGTGTATAAGTCACACTGAGTTACTTTTAGTACCTATGCGACCATCGGCGAAATCACGAAAAATATCACTTTCACATAGATACAAAATATAGAGATCACGCGATTTTGGGGTATCCCATACAAAAAGTTGCTCAGTAGGTATGTCTTATACGTAATAACTGACTGTCTGATGTAAATAGGTACAGTCACGTCTAATAATATGTATACATTTCGGAGCCTATGTCAAAGGTATAAGGATCAAAATCGTATACATATTATTAGAGCCGACCGTACATAGGTAGAGTAGGTACCGACCGACTTACTTAAAATTACTTGCGAAATTCATACCTATTACATACCTAAACTTCTTAGTCGTTGCCTGAACTATTATTCCCTTGCCTATTATTTCCTGTGTTCAAATTGTATGAATTCCTAATTTAGGTATTTTATACATACATGTTAATACTCTCAACTAATGTGTAATGCAATTCGTGAGGAACACGTACTCACTAACAAATATTTTTTTATCATTTAATCCAGAAAGAATACGTGTATATGCAATATAAAAAACCGACCAAAGTGGATTTACGTAAATATTGAATGCTTAATTGTCGTTACAAAGCTGACATCGAAGTTAACTTTTTTGTGAGAGTTAAGCTAATTGGGTGTTCCTAGAAGTGAAAATGCCCACCTACCATCCTTCCTACCAACGGTCCGGTTGATACCATAGCATATTATGAATTTATGATATACGCGATATAATCAGTTTTCATTGTTTTATTTCATGAATAGGTAACTATCGCGGTACCTATCATTTGGGTCCTAGTAATGGTTCTACTTAATTGCTTATTAGCTTTCGCTTGTGTTTAGTCTACTCTGCCTAGTTAGAGTACTACCATTTAGAGTTTAAAGTATAATTTTTTTTTAATATTGGGCTATTTCAAGGGTTTTGTAAAATACCGATTTCGGCCCTGAGTAGGATGACCGAGGTGAAATCTGTTAAATAAAGCAACATATTTAAAAATTATTACTTTAATTTCGCACATAAAATAGAACAAAAAAAAAACAATACACAAAACATAGTTATTAATGTTATTATCAATTGAAGCCAAAATTCAATGTGCCGAATTTAGCCCTAAAATCTCAAAACATAGCGTGGATCTTAATCCCATACTAGATTGATAAAAAGACATGAAAGCACATAGGTATAATAATGATAATTCGAAGATCTGTTAACATACAAACACATTAAACAGTGATTCCTGCACCTTGTTCTTAACATTTTTACGCATTTTTTCCAGATCGAAAAAAAAAACGTATCCAAAGTTGCTTCTTCCATGACCATGTCATCATAGCTGGCATCTAAGAAGTCTAAGCAAAATTTTAAGTGATATCAAGAAGCGAGTCACAACCATAATTTTAACTCTTTGTTTTAAAGTGAGTGTTCTGAAGAGTTATTTTCCCTGATCCCGCCCTCCCCTTTCCGTTATAAAACCACACGTGCCGGTTTGCGGTGTCACTCCTTCACCGTGGAAAATATTCCCACACGTACTAAGAAATTCGGTAATTCCTTCATATGCCGGACTATTAAAAAGTGGAATTCTTTACCGGCACATGTGTTTCCGCATACCTATAAGTTGGGACCCTTTAAACGAAGCGTGAAGAAGCATCTAGCGGGCCAGCAAGGCGGTGGCAACTAACGGGTTACTGATCGTCTCCTGTTCGTTGCCGTCGCGATTTGGGCTCTACTTTTCCCTTACGATCAGGTGGAGTGGAGTCACTTTGTTGTGCCAACATAAAAAAAAAGTAAGATGTATTTTTGTATTTTGTTTTAGGATTTTACTATGGATAAACTACTAGGATAAACAAATGACACGTAAACCATGCTTTAAAAAATCGAATTATGATTTTATTCACCTCAAAAGATACGGAGGAATTACTAAGTACCTACTACCGTTTTATTTTTTGCTCCGGTTACTGACAATACCCATATTTTTTATATCTTTACTTTTCGGTAGCCAAATTGTACCCAAGTTTTCATAAAATACATAAGTAATACCTAGGTACCTAATATTAGCGAGACGTCAAGGTTTAATATAAGGTATTCCTATAGCTAATCACACTGATATAATTTATTGTTAAATTAAGTAATTAATTGAAGTCTCACAACAATTTAATCTAGGGGAAATAGAAAATAAATACAAAGCAGTCACAAGGACGATGTTAATAATTAAAAAATAATTAGCGATTCAACAATTCGTTTGAGGCCAGTTAACAGAAAATACCAACTTCGTGAAATTATGTGTTAGTAGGTTTATCGCTGATTACCTATCCCATTTAGACTCATTAGTGCACAAAGTATATAATGAAATTTTTGCGTCACCATATTCCCATTGTAACTAGATAACATGTACTTCTGATGCTTAAAAAAAGTTTTATATTTAAATTTAGGTATAGGTATGGCTATCGACATTTCCAGTAGGATGAGACTAGGGTTGCCAGACGTACTGTAATATAAAGTAGGTATTGTACTGTATTTTACCTCTACGTACTTTACGATTTACGAGACACATAGAGTACGCTAAAATACTTTATATCGAACTTAATTGAAATTAAAACTTAACTTAAGTAGCCAGAAATCTATTACCAGATATTGCATTTTTTCTGTGTGTACTTTATTTTTTCACTCTAAGCCGATATATCGTCGGGGATAGTGCAATACCGCGTAACTAGCAAATTCAATTTGAGTGTCAATTGTTTGATATTTGAACTCTACCTGCGTTGGTAGTTACGCGGTATTGCACTATGCCTGGCGATAATTATACTGTATATCTCAAAAGAAAATCTGGCAACCCTAGATGAAACATTTGACAAAAACATTTTGAAAATTTAGTGAACTCGCTAAAGTTGCGAGTTCACTAAAATTAATTTAATGAACAGACATAAAATAATTGATTAACTGGATCGACTAGATCCCTTTGTCACGATTACAAAATTACACGATAAAAATGCATTATTTTTATACATATAGTACTATTTATTATTATACATCAGTAGGTACCTATATAATATAAGGTGTTTCCAAATTAGTTACCAATATCTTAGGGTGTATGCATGCGTTCATGATAACGAACAACTTTCTCTATAGGATTCATATTGAAATGTAGATTTTTACATTTCTATGAGTCCCATAGGGAAAGTTGTTTGTTATCATGTGCACATGGATACCCTAAGCTACCGGTAACGAATTTGAAAAACCCTGTATATCTGGGATTTAATTTTTTATTTTAATTTATTTTTTATCATCATGTTTTTTGCATTTTATATTTACCTATTCATTATATTTATTGTCTTAAAATATAATATATTTTTTAAAGTTGTCAAGAATTTAATAAAATAAGTTTAGTATGTAATATAAAAAAAAAAATAATTTAAGTGATAAACTTTATAAAGACATTGTATTTGATAATAAAAAAGCCAGATTATTTGTTTGTTATTAGATTTATTGAGACGCGAGGCCACTATACGATGATCGAGCTTTTGTCATCTTTCCTGTTATGTCACTTTTGCATTTTTTTTTATTGCTTTGGCCGTAAAGCTCGTCATATCTACGATAGAGGCTTCAGAAACACTACCTTAAGCGAATTCAGGAATAAATTATAATTATTTACCCACAGAAACAATTTAGCAAATCATCTAACCAGTATTTGTTGAATTGGACTTGATTTCACTGCAAATAATGTGCAACTGGTTGTTTGTTTAACCAACTTCAAGAAAAAGAAGGAGGTTCTCAATTTGGCTGAATTTTTTTTATTGTATGTATGTTATCCGATATCTCTGACAATCGTGAACCAATTTTTTTTTTGTGATCGGAGATGTATAACCCTAACCCTTTGGCACCAAGTTGGGTTCTAATGTTGGGATCTTCGAGAAATCTGTTGAAGTTGGTTGTTTTAAAATTTTAAATTTGGTGATTATTAAAAACATTAAACTATTTTTGTATGTTTTATGAACTAAGATTGGGATTGGAATAAAAAATATTCAAACCACTGAAACAAGGAAAAAAAGGAACACCAGAAAGGAAAGATTGTTTCACATAATGTAGGTACTTGACATTACAATTTACGTTTAAAGAATAGGTAAGTTTAATATTTAAAAGTAATGAGCCAAAAGTGTTTGCAGTTATCAAATGAATAGAATATCACAATATAATTGCAATAGTTTAAAGAGTAAACCATTGCAACCAAGTTATCAATTTGTACCACTGTACAAGACCGGAGCTGCTGCTGTATGGCAAATACAAAATTTGCTGAGTTCTGTCACAGTTAGTCAGGACATTGTCACTAGTTCCATGTACCACACCATCACAGTCACATATTTTCAATTCCTTTGTAAAACAAATACGTATTTCAAATAAACTACTTTTACCTTTCTCTTTTCTACATTCAACTACTGGGTTTACACCAAGGCGAACCCTAATTGCATTAACTATATCAACAACATCGTAAGCCTTGCTCACTGACGGTACAATGTCTGCTTCACTAAGAATATTACTTAAATTGTAGGTTTTGTGGTATTCCAGACCTCTGGTGAAGTATTTGAGTTCCGTGTTGAAGTTTTCTAAGACCTCTGCAGCACAGGTACCATGCTTGGTCCATTCATGAGCCCATAGAGAGTATGTGGATGTGCCTAAAACAATCAATAATTAAGTCCATTATAATTAAAGTAATGAACAACTGACTTAAATTTCTTAACCTTATTTAAAAGAAAAAGACAAGTTAGTGATTTAATGCAAACATTATTACCAATGACTGGCGGGGGTGAGCATTTTCATATTAATTTGAACTTAGTCCCGTGTGGGGACTACAACCCACAGGCCACATTTACCATATTGTTGTCATTTTGAGCAGTCACTGCCTTTTTTTTGGATACTTAGAACATAACTAAACACATTCAACTAGTTATTTGTAACAATGGACTACAACCATAAAGTATCTATCTATTCACATACCTATTTTATCAAAAGTGGTTTAGAATTATTTTCTCATTTATAATTTTTATCATGTTTACTTAATTTCAATAAGTTATAAAATAAAGTTCAACTGATGTAATAACTAGTTAAATAAAGAAGTTAATTTAATAATAATACATACCATATTCAATATTGGTCCAAACATCTATTAATTCAGTTTCAATTGGTTTAACCGCTTCTGGATCGAAATGTGCTGAGCGATTGCAGAAAAAGGGTCCTAAGGTGCCATATTTCGTAGGCCAAATCCCATGGATAGACCACGAATTTAAAACACTTGGCATTGTACATTTGTTTGAAGGACTCTTCTCTTTCCATTCTTCACATGAAGTTGTTGGCCACTGTTGAGTGAAAATCAGTACGTCCCAATGGTGATCCTGGTTGTCATTGTAATGTGCTTTTCTCGGATGTGCAAAATCAACACTAAAAATTGTAAATACAGAATTACTTTCACGCATACATAATACAAACTCGACCCTAAAATTTTGAATGCTTACCTTAAATAAAGGACTAGTATTGTTAACAAACACCCACTAGATAACATTATGTAAAATGTTTGATTACGTCTTCAAATAGTCATTAAAATGATTTTCTATTCTTGTAATATTAGCTATTTCGTCGACGTTTGCTATTGTTGCTTGGCTCGGAACTATTCACAGAACGTCATTTTCTGATTCTGACACTGACATTCGTTTTTTTTCGTGTTCGTCCTGGTGAACAGGCAAAAGCATTAGATCATACTGCCTAATTAGTACTGTTTTCGAGAGCACTAAAATCGGTTTAGTAATACATACTCATTTAATATAAATTTAAATAATATTGGTATCTAGAAGAGATTCAAAATCAACAAGAAGGTTATGCGCAGAAGTTGTTTTGTGAAGTAAGACATAAGTAAGATCGTATGCTTTATGGTTGTCTCGCTAGATGTCGCTAGTTTATAGTACATTGCAAGTACATTGTGTATTAAGGGCGGTAAATAAGAAATTGTGTGATAATTCTTGTACCGCCCGTGGCACACACAATGTTTTTCATCACACCTGTGAGGCAAAAGTAAATAAAACTATTTAATGCTCCACACATTCCTTTTATTTTTGACAGAATACAATAAAAATTAGTAATACAATATAATTAGTGTTTTATTACTAAATTAGTAAAACATTATCTATGTGTGATAAGCGCAGTAACAGCCCTAACCAGCAAGCGGGCACAGTAACAGTAGTAGATAGGTAAGAAACATGATTTTACATCAGACTTTAACACCTACTGATAAGGTTACCTAACGAATGTTTCTCATCAAGTGGAAATCTAAAACGAACATTATATTAGACAAAAAACTAATCTTAAATAAAACTTGACGAACATGTAAATAGAGATTACAAATAACGATACCCTATCAAATGTAAAAATGTTCGAACATAATTCTGGCACCCTAGTGAAAAGGGGTATAAATCGAAATTTGCCACTTTACAGGAGAGCCAAAAAACGATTGGCGAAATTATTCAAAATTACTGTGCCGAAATGGCTAAAGAATTAGAATAACTTTAAATGTACTTTGAGTAAATACAACGAGCTCTTTCACATGCCGTCATTGGTTTATGGCTAAAATCAATAGTTTAAAAAAAATTGACTTGTACCCGCTGAAATAAATGCTATTTAGAAATATATCCAAATTAGTACCCCTTTTCACATATATTGGACATTAGTGAAAACGGGTATACATTAAACTTATTTTATAATAACTCTTTTTGAGATGTACTTCTACGAAAAAAAATTAGCTAAGTTTGTTTGCGAAATTATATTTAATGGCATAGCATGTAAGTATACAATATAATCCCAAAAAAACCGACCTATACCATTGTGCACAAAATGTTAGTAACGTGTAAAAGGAAAGAACGGAAATAACAAGATTTATATTAATCACTTTATTCAATTGTATCCAAATTCTATGAAATAAGTTACAATAAAAATATTTCTTTTTTCCATTTATTATGAGAAATTATTTCCTTGAATTAAAAAAATATTACTTCTTTTCAACAGCCAAAACACAACGCATCATAAAATGAAATGTTTTTAAATTTCATAATACCAAAAAATACCATAATGTAGCATTTATTTTATTCATTATTAGTAATCATAGTACAAATAGTCCTACTGTCCGAATTATAACTTTATGCCCTGGATGTCGTGCGCGCAGCTAGGTAGGTACGTTTCGTAACGCCTGAATGGCAATTTTGTATCTTATCGAGTCCCCTAAACTAACATTCTATTGAAAATCGATATTTTATTAAAAAAAACTATTGTCTATAGCCTATCGTAATGGACATTACGATACAACTGTGAAAAATAATAAGTTCGAAATAAGCATAAATAAAGCAAAGCACGACCGAAGGGAGTGTTTTAAATCGACACGATTTACGAATTTAATTTTTGCATGTGTTTCGTACGACATTTTTCAGTACAGATGGCCTTCCGAAGTTTTCAACCAGGCAAGATATAAGCGACTCCTCGCACTAGTGTGTAAAGAAGTTATTTCAGTTGTTTTGGATAAAAATAGTGACGTTGCATTGCAGTACTCTGTATGGAATCTTAATAAACAAACTTTAATCGAGCCTGTCACTATTATGTTCTATCGATTACAATTCTTATAAAAGTGGTATAGGTAAATATAGGTACGATCAACTTGAATTATTATGTTAATTATACATTAACTTTATTAATTTCGTTAGTAGACAATTTAAAAAAATATTGTGATAATATTGTTTTCATTATGTTAGCATTCGTAAAAAGTGGCCAGGCATGGTTTCCGGGTGGCTGTTTTGAAATTGTTCTAATCACATGTTTCTGGAGTAATATAGATATTGCTATAGCCTTAGATAGAACAGCAGCAAATACTCGTACAAGGCTATTATAGCGCGCTTTCTATATTACCTAGATCATTAAGTAAAATTGTTACTACAATTAAAAAAAAAGTATTTGCGTTAGGTCATTTAAAACTGTAAACACAAACTAATATTACTAACATAGGTTTTAACAAATAAACAGCAGAATTTAACAGCTTGAATTTGAAAAACATTCATACTTTAAGAAAATCATTAACCACTAAGTAAATTAAATTTTTAAAATTAACACTATTTTAAACATTGTGCATACAATATAACGAAACTTAGTGTAAAATGGTACAACTTAAACTTTTAATTTAGTGCAAACGGATATAATTCCCGCAAATGGATTGTATTACATGTAAAAAACTGTAATTGTAAGTGATTTAAGTCGACTTGTACCCGTAACAACATAATTTTATTCGGAAATACGGATTTATGTCGAATTGTATCTAAAAAAATGTTTTTATTGTTCGTGTAAAGTGATTTTAAATACACATGGATCCTCATTATCCGAGTGACCATCAAGAGAATATGAGTAGTTATAGCGTAACACACAACTAAAATCCAAATGCGTAAAACTTAGCTACACTAATACCTTTTGTAACTTTACAACGATATACTTTTTTTGGTTGTAAGAATTTATTTCAACTTATACCTGACACTGCATGGTCATTTGTGTTAGTTATACCATATGACACGACCGTAACTCTGTCAATTTACGTGATATCTTAGATCCTTTTACACCAACAGATGCCATTTTTTTTTTGAAATTTTTTGGTATACTTAACTCAATTTGGCCAAAATTCGACTTATACCCCTTTTCACTAGGGTGCCAGAATTATCTAATTATTATGCACTAATTGGGGAGAAAAAAAATTATTACACTGGCAACATTTTCGTGTAATGGCGCCTGAATTTTCTTTATGATTTTTTGATTTACTATTACGTAAAAATAACACATTAATCTTAATACATAGTTACGAGTGGAATGTGATACTAGCATGTGTATTTGGGTCTGTTGATCTGTGGGAGAACTTGAACACTGCGCACCCGACCATTTTTTCGTCATTATCATTTATACAATTAAATGCGGGAGCTGTGTCAACCAACAATGACTGATCCGTGAGCACTGAGAGGAGGAGGTTCCGAATTCTGAACAATGTTCAGGAGTGGAGTGGCTTCACTGTAGGGGCCGCGACACTCGATCTAGGCCTAATAAATCTATGTTGAAAAGTATTAAAAAAATGTAAAAAAAAAATTTTTTTTTGTTGATATTTGACATTAGGTCACATAATATTTTTTGTTTATTTTGACGTCTAGAATGCATAAATAGTTATCTCTCGCAATGCTCGCGAGCACCACGTATAAATACCAAAAAAGTTTTAGAAAATTATTATAATACCTTACCAGGGGCCTATTTCTCGTAACTATTAGTTTATAAGTATATTAGTTATTAGTTACTAGTAAAAATTTTACAAGTCCTAATAATTTATGTTTCTCCAAAATAATTATTAGACTGGTAACTAATATTGGTAAACTAATAAAAAATATTAGTCAGGGGCCTATTTCTCGTACTTATTAGTTTACAAGTATATTAGTTATTAATTACTAGTGAAAATTTTACAAGTCCTAATATTTTCTGTTTCTCGAAAATAATTATTATTGTAACTAATATTGGTACACTAATAAAAAATATTAGTCCAGCTTGGCTGATTGGGGTATTACCCATGACTTAATTACATATTAAAAAAAAATCATTGGCGGTAAAGAGCATTTGTTTAGTTAAAATCAAATATCTAAATTTGAGTGCAACCTGAGCCCGAAACAAAAACATATATTAAGAAAGAAATTCTGGATAAGTAATCTAACTGCCTCCGCAAAGATCTATGACCCTTTTTGATGATACTCGTGCTATTAAGACGTGCGGTCAAAGGAACTATCGAATCTTTAGGGAACGAACCACTGACTGAAAACCTACATTTGTAGCCCAAAAAATGGTTAAGGAGCGCTGAGTTAGTGCAAGCCATTCAAATCGACTGAAAATTATGAAGTGTTTCCTACATTATCAAAACGAAATCAAGGCGTCCTCCTTCCGCACCTGGCAAAATATTTCGGGCAAGCATTGCATTGGGGTTTATACTGAGAAAATGGACTAGTGTCAAGGTACGCTTTATACCAAAAAGCAGGAAAAACGAGTATAGATAATACTCGTTCTAAGTCCTTCAAACCTATTAGTCTAACATCTCTATTTCTTTCACTACTTGGTGGCAAGATCGCTAAGTCTAAATCAACATGTTTACCAAAAACTACTCCAATTGACCTGGTCACAAGGTCCATAAAAGTAAGTAAGTTAGTAAGTAGTTCTTTACTGCACCGGTAAGAAAATAACAGAAAGAAACAAAATAAAAATAAGCTAAACACACGATACAGGTTACCAAAGCGGCGGTAAAGTCTAGAATAAGCAAACAGGTCGGTGTGTATTCCGTGATGTCGAAGGTGCTTTCGATAATAAACTCACATAAACCATCCTTAATGAAATTAAATCAAAGGGATGAAACCACGACTATATGGGTCCGAAGAGTGCTCTCTAACAGAATAGCTACTCCAACCCTCAATATAACTGAGTATGAATTTCACACAACGACAGGGTGTTCTCAGTGTTTGAACAGCCTGCAAAAACCAACTTGAAAGCCTGGGCTTTCGGGAATAAAACAAGCACATCGAATGTGGCTTCACCAGACAGTCGAAGTACCCTCAAGATACAAATGGATCAACGACCAGAATGATTGTCAAAAATGGCACCACAGGTACAAGTAGGTGAGAGGCCTAAGGTCAGAGTTTGCGTCAGCATCAGCAAAATGGCCTTCATTTTCTAGACAGAAGTCAATATTATGATGATTTCCGCGCATAAATATTACATTATGTGTGGCAATCAGTTTGGCCAGAAACCTAAAAACCAATATTATCTATTATCTACATCAACTCAAACAGTCAAGCTGCGATGCTCTCACTAGTCCAGTGCTGCAAGAATAAATTAAACGCCCTTGACTTTAATGAAGTTACACTTAAATGGGTATTAGGATATTCCAATATTGTTGGAAACGAAACTGCAGATGAGTTTACCGGAGAGAACGGCAACACACGCATTGTCAGCCCAGAGCCTTTCTATGGAATCACCAAACCGGAGCCATATTATCTGCTGAACAAACTAGATATGATAAGATAAGATAAGAGCAATCGCACTGTTGAAGTCCATCAAAGTAACTCTCACTCGTAAGCTCTTATCCAAGGGTTCAATAACAGAAAACAATAAAGAGCTACTTGAGGTCAAAAGTAACAAAGCCTGTGAAGAATCGAGAATCCTAACTGTTAACATATGTATAACAATCATGGGTAATAAACAAGATGCAATATGTAGCTTCTGCTAAAAATCAGAGAAAACTACTTTGCAACGTTGCAACATATTGATTTAAACTATCAATTAATCTACTATGGACCTCATCCTCCTCTGTTTCTGCAGACCACAAATGCATAAAATAAGTATTTACCTAGGCAGACCTTATGATGTACACAAAATTGCAGCCGTCAGAATTTGGAATGTTCTGGCCTCGACAAGAATCAGTAATTTATTTATTTATTTATTTAATCTTTATTGCACAAAAAAGAAAACTTAGAAGTACAAAAGGCGAACTTAATGCCATAGGGCATTCTCTACCAGTTAACCTTTAGGCGAAGCAGAGAGGTTGTGGGCGGTGCTATATTTAGATTTAGATATATTCTGACTTACTCTATTCTAAATATAAAATACAAATAAGATACATATTTATATACCTATATATATATATATATATATATACATATTACAAGTTACATAAACACAATTAAATACATACATATTCATATAGACGAAACGTATGACACTCACACACTAAGTGTTTATTCTGCTAGCGAAAAAAGCACGAACAGACTTCTTGAACCTAAGCTTGCTGGGGGAATTTTTGATGTGACGAGGAAGACTATTCCAGAGCCGGGCTACCTGGACAGAGAAGGAATTTGACATAAAACCAGTGTGGTGAACAGGGATAGATAGGGACAAATTACCGGAAGAGCGTAGTTGACGGTCACGAGACACGCCATAGTACTGAAAGAGGGATTTGAGGTATTCAGGAGAGTGTGGATCATAGAGAACAGAGAAGAGAGTGCAAAGCAAGCGAATATTGCGTCGTAGACGGATGGGAAGCCAGCCAAGCTGAGAGCGGAAAGATGACACATGATCATACTTTCGGAGACAGTAGATAAAACGTATGCAGTTATTAAGGAGGCGATCTAACTTATCTAGAAGTTCTCCGTTTAAGTCCGGATAACACACATCACCGTAATCGATTATGGGTAAAATCAATGAATTAACTAGTAACACTTTCGTCTTAACGGGTAAAAAGTGCTTCATCTTATTAAGAAAATGAAGGGAACCCATGACCTTTCGACTAACCTCGGTAACCTGTGCTCTCCAACTCAAAGTGCTGTCTATGAGAACACCAAGATCCTTGACACTTTGGCTAAAAGGTATCGGTATGCCATTAAAACTTACTGGAGTAACTAGGCTCAAATTTAGTTTAGACAAGTGTCTACTACTGCCACAGACAATTGCCTGGCACTTAGTCGGATTGACAAATAGACCAAATTTCTGAGACCTCTGCTGTATATGTAAAAGGTCCAAGTTTAACCTATCGATAGTAGACGGAAAGTCGGCAACTGAAGATTGGTCATAAAGTTGCAAATCGTCGGCATACAAATGGTACGAACAGCGAAGTTCAGGAGTTATGAAATTAATAAAGGTTGAGAATAAGAGTGGGGATAGTATACCACCCTGAGGTACGCCAGTAGCTAGATCGCACCAGTCAGACAAGGATTGATCAACACGGACTGCTTGCTGGCGACCCCCTAGATACGCTGAGAACCAGTTAAGGGCTGAGTCAGACACGTTTAGATACTTAAGAAGGGCAAGAAGGATGTCATGGTCAACCGTGTTAAAAGCATTGGAGAAGTCAATCAATACAAGCAAAGTGACCATTTGACCCTCCATGTCACTACGAATGTCTTCAGTCACCTTGAGAAGTGCAGTACACGTACTGTGACTGGGTCTGAACCCAGACTGAAAGGGACTTAAGAGTTTATGCGTGTAAATGAAATGTGAAAGTTGTTTGTGTACCACTGCTTCAGCTATTTTTGATAGGAAAGGAAGGATCGAGATAGGCCTAAAGTAATGATTTATAAAAAGGGCTGCGACAAAATATCATAACTGCTCGGCGCGGCGGATATTAGTCCAAAACAACAATAATAAAGATGATAATATGGCAGATGTCCGGACCTTATTACTATAGCCCTATCTCTGACACA
Source organism: Thaumatotibia leucotreta (assembly GCA_025490895.1). NCBI lineage: Eukaryota > Metazoa > Arthropoda > Insecta > Lepidoptera > Tortricidae > Thaumatotibia > Thaumatotibia leucotreta. Next base: position 93,430 of record JALPQI010001916.1, read on the forward strand.
TGCAATGATCATAGCTCATTACGTACACTTTTCAATAGCCTGCTGAGACTGGTTCACGTGTACTACAGAGTAAATTTCTCGAATTGGCAAAAGACAGCTAATTATAAATAAGCCCATGATTCCCAGGGAGTTAATAATAAGATTGGGGCAGCTTGTGGCGAGCTGTTCGGCAATAGCGACATCGTCTCAGGCATGTTTTCGTCGGTCAGAGTAGAATGCAAGATGAACCGTAGGACTCGGCTTGCCTTGATTGGCCGTTGGCCGTCCAGAGAGGAATCGTTAGAGCGATGTATATGCTCCAGGGGTGGAAGTGGAAATGTGCGTGAGTCGCTGGTCGATGCAGTATCTATGTGGTAGTAAAAATACTGCTCTGCCCTCACCCCTCTTCCTGAGACGCTCTGGGTCAAGTCGCGCCGGCACTGTTGCAAGTGCTTTAAGAAACTAAACAAAATGTTATAACGTACACAAAAAATCTTTCAAGATTTTTAATATCATCTTTTTTGAGGCGTAACTCTCATTCATGTACCATATTTAATGTAGTAACGTATACTTTATAAAATTAAAAGGTGAGTTACAACATCAAACTTCAAAATTATTTTGATTTATATGTACATACGACACAGTTTATTAAGAGAATAGAGCCATACTATCTTCGAAATTGTGTTGTAACGCACAAAAGTCTAAAATATTTGTCCCTTACGCCGTTGTGAATTCACAGTTTCGTATTTATTTCATCAGATAGAATGTCGTAAAGGCACCTTCTTTTGCTGTAGTAACTAACCACATAGGGATTTATGAATAAGAAGGATATACTACGTTGAAAATGGACACGTTATCCCTTCAAATTAAAAATTTGACCCATACAACATTTTTTTTAAAGCAATATGAAGTTACGACAAAATGAATTCACTTCATAACTTCTTTATTTGAAGCGATATCAAAAAGTTAATTATACAGATCGATAGAGAATTTTTTTCTGAGTTCTATGCAATTCAAAGTGTACTTACGACAAAATGTCCCTTACGACATTTGAAATTTCCAGTGTCGATATGTATTAAGAGATAGACTTAAACAACGATGTCATATACATACATACAGTGTGTAAATCTAATACGGGCGATCAATTAAACCAGGTATAGGATTCACTAGTGTAATCATGGATTACAAGGTTTATTTAAAGTTACTCTTAATTTAGACCCCACAGATTTTTTTTAAGATTATCGGAGCAGCAATGTAGGTACGAACATTTGTTATTGTTGATTTGGCAGCTATGTCATCTGCTTTTGAAATTAGCTGTCAACGAGTGCTTAACTCGCGTTTGTTGCTTTACATTGCGCGCCGAATTATTTTGTATGGAAAATTTTGTTGGTCTGATTTTAAGTAAAAGTTATTTGAATGTACCTACCTACTTATTATGTCGTAAACTAATACTCCTTAAGAGCTTCGCCCGTATTAGACTTACACCCTGTATAATAAACAAATAAATTATTTTGTTCTTATTTATGTTAAAACGCTTGTTTCCGAGTCAACATAAGTAAACGTACTGTTTCACCGATGCGTAAAAATAACGGTAATTTCACCACCTTCGGTGCTTATATACACAGTTGAATTAAATCGTCTGTACACATAACATAATTATATGATGATGTTCCACGGTAGGTACTGGAAAATGGGATTAATAAATATTTTGGTGGTAATAGGGATTACGTCGTGTTAATTTTCGGGTTCAGGATAATCGGATGTTGTTTTGCTAAACCTATTATTTATAGAAATATTATTATTTAATTTTTTTAAAACTACTCGAATGAAAATCACCACCAAAGTGATGGTCAAATACTAACAGCAAATTTTGATTAGTCTTGGTGTCGATTTTCTACTATTATGTGTTTATCCATCGTTTATCATTGCATTTTAAGTACAGTAACAGGTTTCATCCATTAATCTGAGATATACCTACACTTGTTATTATATCCTGTTCCTGAATTGAAATTGTAACTTTTTATGGTGATTAGTGCGATCTAATCTACACAAAACACGTTTCCGCCAATGTTAACGTTAAAATCGTTATAAAGCAAACAACGATTTCGCGAGCACAAGTAGCAATCTCATAAATAGTGCAAGCTTTACCGTAGTTTTTACGTCACTTGGTCCAGTGCGCGTCTGAAAAAGTCTAGCGTGCGCCCGCGTCTCGAGCCGCTGCGCAGGCATCCGTCAATTACTAGTGCATTATGGCCCCGTGTAATTAACGGATCATAGGAGAAAAAGTTACGGAGGTGAAGGTTCCGTACTCCATGGATGCACATGACGTAAACAAGAGCATAAAATGTTTTTGTCCGTTGGAATCTATAAGGGTCATACAGATTTTCTTGTATGAGTTAGATTATAATTTTTTCCTGTGGACATTATGAAAGTGAAGGGTTCTAGAACCCTAATTTTCTTGTTGGACGAATACAAGCCGATAGGTGGCTTCTATTTCTTAAGAATTAAGTGGTCAAAAACCGTTAACTTTCGCAATATCCACAGTAAAGATGCCCGTTTTCGCGAACGCTAGTGACAATGTGAACATTCGTGGGCCCTTCAACCTTTAATTATCATACCTAGTCTGTGTATTAAATTCTACGTATTTTAACTGTCGAAGACTAAGTTCATTGCTTGACCAGTGTCCGCCCCGTGCCCCTTATTCCTGCAAAGATAAAGTTTTTCAAAACACGAATGTTATCTACAATAGCGATTTTTGTTTATATTTTTCTAAGTAGAAGCTCCCTGGTTCAACTTAATATTGATATTTTACAAAAAATATATTTTAAAAATTATAACATAATTTACATAATATTAAGCATTCGTATTTTTGGCGTAATCTAACTACATTTATTAAGAGCGTCCATCAAGGAACCAACAGAAAAAAAAACATAAACATTAACCGATTTTTCTTATATTTCTTACTTACTTAGGTATTATGTACTTATACTTATACTTACTCCTCTAGCGCAACGACCCAAAGTGAGTCTTGGCCTCCAACACGACTGTTCGCCACTGACTCCGGTTCTCGGTAATTTCTCGCCAGTCTTCAACCTGCTACTCCCGCAGATCAGCATCCACGATATCCGCCCATCGATATTTCGGCCGCCCGACCGGTAGGCGTGCTGACGGTTTTCCCTCAAATGCTCTTTTCACCGCTCGATCGCTTCCTACACGCGCTATGTGGCCGAGCCACCGAAGTCTGTGCGCCTTTGTCACACCAATGATATTTGACTTCGCTAAAAGTTCCTGAACTTCAGCGTTTTTGCGAATTTGTTGCGTATTTTACGATTTTATAAAGTACGTAAATACTGATACTGGTATTCGATTTTTTCTATGCAAACGAAAATGAAAAGAAAATTACCGTATGTAAGGTAGCTAGGATTAAATACCTAGGTATGCCATTAATTACACATCATAAAAAAATAAAGTACGTATAGGTACATACCTATAATAGGTACTTTATTTTTAGTATACATATAGGTACTCGCAGACCTCACAGATAATTAGAAGTTCTCTTCTTGTCGGTCTAACTAAACTGTTTAACTTGCTACTAGGTAATTAGGTACAGTGCGTCCAAGAATTTGTAAACTATTTCATATTTTTTCTTTTTAAATTTCTATACAGTTTAACAGGACCGTCGATCGAATGCCCGCTTTCCACGGTAAGTGAGCTCATTAATGGCTTTGTTTCAGTGTCATCGCTGGTGAAGAGCTAGAGTGCAGTTTACGATGTCACCAGCAACCAGCAATGCAATGGTAAACGGCGTCATTAATAAGTCCGTTCAACTGGCAGCGGAAGTCCGAGAGAAGTCACAAATTTATGCACATGACCTCACCCATACCATCATCATCATCATCATCATATCAGCAGAAAAACGTCCACTGCTGAACATAGGCCTCCCCCAAAGATTGCCACAATGACCGGTCCTGCGCCACCTGTATCCCCATACAATATGTTTAGCTAAATTACTTAAATATATTATATTTCAATTCAACAAAGTTGAGCTCGATCAAAGTGATAAAAGTCCTGCCAATTGTAGGAATTTTCTGGAAAACCGTAAAAAGCTGGGCGTTGGAGCGCGTTTAGTGTGAAGGGCACCTTGGCAATGTCACGGGTTCGATACCTGGCCCTGCCTGCGTGACCCTTCGAGATACTGTGTCTTGCAATCTAACTATATCATGTAGATTTAGGACGAATAACACAATTGGTACAGCTTTTGTATTTAATGCTTATATCCTTGCTTACGGTAAGCGGACCTTAGACTGAATTGGTAAATTATTGAGGAAATAAAAAGTAAAATAGCTTATTGTTAAATATTTTTGCGTCTGAGTTAGATAGGTATATGAACATACTAAATAATAATACCTAGGTACACAATATACAAATATCCCCTCCTTAACAGTAGATATTTATATAAATAGATTTAATGAATAACTCTCCCTTCAAAATTTCAACATACATTGAATGTTCGAGTTCGGATGTTCCAGTTTCAGTACTAACCATCTTTGAGTCTCAGATAGGTTTTATCCCTGTGGCCTGCGAGATGCTGTCGCTTTACTCTTGTTCTAAGGCCGCAGACCTAGAAATGTCGAGTTTCTGCTTTAAACTATAAATAAATAGCCAGATTCTTACACGAACACTACGTATTAGGTTTTCTTTTAACCTACAATTTGCCGCACATTTTTACAGCTCTGTTTAAACAAAAACTTAAGTATATAACGTAATACTTAGCTATTTAATTTATTAGTCATTAGGTATTGTCTGGCTTTTTAAATTTCTGCTAATTGGATAAAATTGTCTGTGTAATTAATGGTTTTAATGGATTCGATACTTCGAAAACGCGTATAAATATAAAGTAGGTACCATTGTGGCCAGAATAGATAAGTGTGGCCTCTGACGTGTCGGAGCCTCGGAGGGTCCTCTTCGGGACGTTGAGCTATCGTAGTTCGTTTTTGCAATCAATGCTTTTTCAGAGCCTAAGTAAATTTTACGTCAAAAGGAAACGTGCTTGCATATTGTATTATATCTTATGTAAACTCGAATCCGAATAACAAACGAGTAAGCAAATAATGTATCGTCGCGTAGAAGTACCCATTAACCTGCATATTGTTGAATTTGTTTACAAGAAAATTATGAACTTATATAAGTGTTCTAACCAGACATTATTTGAAATAACTCATTTTCTAATTTGTGTCGTGCCAGATGTGCGTCATAAATGTCATATGTTGGGCACTACGGTATCGAGTAAGGGTACCTTTATACCTAAGTGCCCGTTTACTTATCGGATATCCAAATACTTGAAAGGCTATTAGATTTTGGAACCTTGGACCAAGCAACTAATTTGAAATGAACAACATTTTGGATATTTAAAAGAGTTGTCTTATTAAGGGTCTATTTTAACATTTGTGAACCTATACGTAAGTTAGTACCTTAGTCTTCTTTTTTGTGCGATCTAGGGTTAACCGAAACGACTTTCCACTTCGAACCTGCAAGTGCAAGTGAACCTAAATGGCACTTTCAGAAGAAGAGCGATGCATGTAAAAGCTACACCTTTTAACAAAAGCTTCGAAAAAACAATTTCCGATAATCACGAACAGTATAAACAATCACAGTCGCGTGCGCAGCGTCTAATTAATCAGAAAAACGCGTCACGCAGCGTTTGCGCGCGTTTTTGCTGCGCGGCCACGCGTCCGGAAACGCGCGTTTTTTCGCACGTATTAATTCCATAGAAGAGCAACGACCGGTGTGACCGACGTACACTTAGGGGTGGGTTAGGGTTCCGCAAAAACTATTTTACGTTCATACAGCAACGGTGGCAAACAGGCAGGCAGGCCTGAGAATGAATTATTTTACGAGACATACCGCTCATCGCAGTTTTATTGAAACTTAGTAGGGAACTTACATTATACAGTACTAGCGACCCGCCCCGGCTGCGCACGGGTACTATACCTACATAAAAACCTTCCTCTTGAATTACTCTACCTATTAAAAAAATCTCATCAAAATCCGTTGCGTATTTTTAAAGATTTAAGCGTACAAAGCGTAAAAAGGACATAGGGACATAAAAATAAAACTTTATTTTATACTATGTAGTGATGATGATGAATTGATGATACACCCCATATCTAGGTAAGGTGATTGACACTGGATTTCTAGTGGCTATAATCTCAGGACTTATTCGTATTATGTAAATTGCATACGTTGTAGTACGTACGAGTAATAGGTATCATGATTTGGACACCTACTTGTTATTCATACTTATAACTTACATTTACTTGTCTTAAAAAATAAATATTAAATATATTATCAAACCAAAGAAAAAATACTGAGTCCACCAACGTTGGAGGTGGGATTTGAACCCACTCGGCCACTCCAGTTTAGCGGTCACCGGTCGAATTTCTCGGGTATATGCTATCTGTTATATAAGGGCCTTATTGGACCATACTGTAAGGGGCAAAAAAAAAGAGAATAGAGTTACCACTCGTAAATTAAAGTGGTCGATTTTTTGTTTTCATTAAATTCCTAAACTATGTAGGTATTATCAAACCGGAATCAGTAGGGGATTCGAAAGTACTGTTGAGATTTATGATTCTCAGTCATCTACATAAAAACACTCTGTATGCAGCCGCTACGTCATACGTCTGTCATCGGCACCAAAGTTCCGCTGTCTGCATAATAATATAATATTAACACATTTTTTTCTTTAATTTTTAGTATTTTAGTTTTTTTGTTCCAAAGGGGTAGTAACAAAAAAGCTAGTATTTTGGAATACTATTACCAATGTTGATTTATTGTACTGGTTAAAAAGTAACCCTGTAGATGTGATGAGTGATTATTTCATCTATTTTCTGTAAGCTAGATTGACTTATACATACGTAGTAGTACTGTTGTGTCAATGTCAAGTTGTCAACAGTACTTTCGAATCCCATTCTTGTAATCGCGGTTTGATAATACCTAGGTACAATAATTTAAACCAAGCATAGGATTCATCATTACTGTAGGTATGTACAATTGTACAATCCTTTAGGGTTTTTTTAAAAGTTACTATAAAATATGACACCATAGTCATTTTGTTAAGATTTCCGAGAGTAGCAATAGGGAACGTGCACGAAATATACCTAGGCGACAGCACTAAACGCCCAAAGATACACTATAAGTAGGTATGTACCCACTATAAAATCAAAACCACTTTCAAAAATATAATATCTCTCGTAATCGTATTTAAGCTCCGCATAAACAATAGTAATTTGTAATCAATCTTTAAACTCGATTCAAAACGTTTACACTTAAGCGCGTCGAATCGAATATTAAGGAAGTCTGTACATTTGCAGAAGCACCAGTATCTGCCTAGACTGGAATGTAGTTTAAAATAGCGATGTGTCAGCGCCACCCCGTGACGTCAGGGCTAGGAATCCGCCTCGGAAGTGACTCATAGTCGACGCGCGCGCAACCTTTCTTGGCGCGCTTTTTATACGCTTCGAATGTGAACTAGCGGACCATAATATTTCAAACCACTTTACCTTTGGTAGACATCGGCCTTATTTTTTTAACTAAGTATAAGAATTGTCCGAACTATCTGATAATAACTAAATGATTACATATTTTCACCATATTTGACTACGTCATTTAGTTATAAGAAATGGAAAAAAGACAATTCCGGCCAATGTTAATGAATCCGTCACTGTCGAAAGATATGCTATAGTAAATAATGTTTCACACGTACGTAGGTACCTACTACACGGTAATAGTAGGTAACTACACCGCAGAAATGTGAGACCCCCCACCTTCTGTAAGTCCATATCCCTATAATATTTGTTTCTCCTCATTGACTGATTTAGAACAAAATAGCTTTAAACAAACAACACCTTAATGCTATCAGTCACCTGTGACTAAAATACATTATTTACATGTACAACATAGGATACTTACTTCATTTTATCAGGTAAGATACTATAAAAGATAACAGGAGGCACATTCAGATATTAAATTATATCATGGACTTTGAATCCGGAGATGTCCAATTCTGGCTTCCAGAAATAGGTACAGTCACCGTCAATAGTATCTTATACCATGAAGGCCGCAAAAATATCTGACACAACCTTAGTTAGAACAACATAAGAGTGTGTCACATATTTTTGAAGCCTTCGAGGCGTAAGATGTTATTGACGGTGACTGTACGAGAATACTGTGAAAATTTGAACTTAATAAAAATAACAGTGTCTACCTACCTACCATGTAGATATTTACCGAAAAGAGCAACATCACGAGAAAACCTGCGGGAAAAACCATCCAGAAAGGTATTTCTAAAGAATTTTTATGCTACTTAATTTATATTCGATGAATTATTTTTGTACGAGAGGAATATACTACCCTAAATAGGCTTGATAGATTTCCTTAAGGATGTCCAGTTTACGATTTTATAATTGCCGTATCAGCATATGTTTTAGGCTTCCAATTTCATTTATCTTTTTTATCCGCCCAGTTGCTGTTCACCATCATGCCTATCTCAGTCCACTGCCGGACGGACATAGGCCTCTGATTAAGCTATGCGAATGGTCGGCAAATATTGAGTACCTACTACTTAAAGATAGTAATAGTTATTTGTTTTACTAGGGAGCAAAGTGATTGTTTAACTCTCGTGCAAATATTGAAACCCGAGCAAGCCAAAGATTCCAGAATAAAATGGAATCTTGAGCGATGCGAGGGTTTTAAGACACGAGAGTTGAACAAGCTTTGCTGCCGAGTGAAACACAACATTTTTCACCACACTAAAGCGAGGAAACATGCGAAATAAAACTCAAACATAACAAATTAGAAGGTATTTATTTGCAAGTCCTCAACTTCCAAAAAATAAACAAATCAACAAATATTTATCTTGGCGTGACTTGTTATTTTAGAAAAAAAAAATATTCGGATGCGTTCTGAAATTTGCATAGTGAAAACACTTTCATTTTCCTATTGTTTTTATTTGTCGTATTTTTAGAACTTTTAATTAAATGCCTTTTACAACAAAATGTGGTATTTAATTTGGATTTTAGCGTATTGAATATAATATTATGAAAGGTTCATGTGCATGAATCTGTTAAAAACTATTGAGTTTTCGAACGAACTGTCTAGTTCAAACGTCAAAAAGCTTATTGCACTCTCAGGCCGTATAAGTTATTGCTTTAGTCTATCCAGAAGATTAAAAAAAAATACTTTAACCTCTAGAGATTAAAACACAGTTTTGCGCTCTGAAATTGAAGGACAAACAACGTGTTTACGAGCAGTGTGGTGAAAATCATTTTAAGATATTCATGTGACTTCAAGGTTTTAAAAAAAAACCGGTTCCGATCCCTGGACGGACATTAAGAGTCCGGTATATTTTTTGCTCATCTTTGTGATTCTATATTGGAGTACCAAAAAATAATCCTGCTAGCATACGAGTATATGTACGAGTAAAACTGAATAATTGGAGTATTTTTATAGATTTTTTCCTAGTTTTTTAAATAATGTTCCTCAAACTAGGAGCTGTTTCGCGATTTTTGATTGTAGAGGTATCTTTTGCTCACTTTTTATAACCAATTAACATGATACCAAAGTGTAGGTAAATGTAAGTCGTATGTATGTGTTCGTAAATTAGTCGTGTAAGGAGTAAGTGGAACACTTTTTTTTAGTTTCGTACATATTTTCCGAATAAATTTAGCTACTGCAATTTTAAGAAAAAATGACATAATTTCGTAGATAATTAAATAAAATTGAATATTTTAAAATGATTTACTATCCTTATGTAGTACTCAATATCTTATGTAATTAACAACATCGCATTTTTAATTATTCCATTAATAAATATTTTTTATAGGTATCGAAGAACGAAAATGAATGGAATTAAAACCGTTTTTTTGTATGGATAAAAAACCGGTATCCGATCCCAGTGTCCGACCATTCGCATAACTTAATAGCAGAGGCCTATGTCCGGCAATGGACTGAGATAGGCATGATGGTGAACAACAAGGGCGGATAACATGAGCAATATGCGAACATTATTTTATTGTAGAATTGCACATTATGAATTAATGAACTGCATCATTAATTCATTAAGTGATAAATAATACTCGTTTATAAAGCTGCTCTACACCTCATATAAAATTATGGACTACCTACCTTGCATTCAACAGCCATGAAAAACGTTTCTGAGTGTGTTTACATGAACTGTATGTTCCGACAAGACAACATATTACGCACCTACAATGTAACAACATGACGTTTTACATGTAGAGCTCTCCAAATACCAATGCCGATATAGGTGCAGAGCGGAGCGCATTTATTCAGAGCTCAACTTATCGTGGTTGACCGGTCAAAGACAATGGGCCATCACTTGCAATCTTTATGGCAATTTTAGGTCTTGAGATTGCTGTAAACGTTTCTTAAGGATTACGCATTGTTTTCGTTAAACACAGTATTTTTACGAACCGGAATACTTAGGGTACATCCGAAATGTTAGTTACTTTATTTAGATATATAAGTAAGACATTGATTTACTGTTAAAAATTTATGGCAATTTCGGAAATAAAGGATTTACATTCGAGTAAAGCATGACTGTAAACTAGGAGCCGTACCTACCATGAGTTGGCAAGTAAGGTTTGCGTTAGCGTTCAGTACGTAAAGCTGTATATCACCGTGAGCATTATTTAATTAAAATTTCAAAGTATTAACGTATTATTATTAATGATCCTAAAGCTCCTGAATATTTAAAAGATTCCTTCCTCTATACTATGGTGTTTCTCGTGTTCGACAACTTCGCTCTACTGGCAACCTCTCTCTCTCTATACCTTCGCACCGTACTGGTTATAATATATGTCCAACTCTTTCTCCGTTCAGGCAGCTCGCCTTTGGAATAGTCTCCCAGTTAAAATTAGACAGTGCCCAAATAAGTTCTCTTTTAAAAAAGTTTTAATTGAGTATTTTGCTGGTAAAATGGCAAATTTATCTGTTTGCAAGTTTTATCTGTTATTATTATGTGTATGTATATAATTGATGTATATATATTATATTTCCATATGTGTATATTTTACTTCATATTGTGTTTTTTTTAATATTAAATTATCAGATAAGTTATACTATTTTTTTGTAACTTTAACGCTGCATTTATCGCACCGCCTACATATTTTCAGCTTTCCCCGAAGGTTGACTGGTAGAGAATGCCTTGTAGCATTAAGTCCGTCTTTTGTACATTTGTATTTTTCTTTTTGTGCAATAAAGATTAAAATAAATAAATGTCATTAATTTTCTGAAAACAGTTAGTTCAGTGAGAAGCAATGTACTTCTAAATGAATCGTTAATGTTATACAGAGAACGACCAACTTCGATTTTTTGTCAATGCAGAATGCAACCAAACTCAATGTGTTAAAACTTAAGTCAGATTGTCAAAAAAATCAAAGTTGGTTGTTTTCTGCATAACTATGGTTTTAGCGTTTGACAATGACAGTCTGCAGTGACTCGTGTTTGACAACTAAGCAGGACACGTTTTACAATGATCGTACGAAGGAAATAAAATTAATTGTACAGTTTGATATATTTGTCAACTTTTAATACTTGAAAACTATTGCCAGTAATGCGTATTCTCACCAATTTTCGTAAAATCCTGGGTCATGGTAACACACTGTAGGGGAGGTAGGGGAGGGAAGGGCAGTTGGGAGACATGGGCACCCCCTTTTTATTCTGATTTGATCAAAGATTTTATTTTTTTCTTGATTTGGTAGTTTACTTTACCGACTGGCAACACTATTCATCCATAGACTATCTGTATTTTCTGTCAGTTGTGAAACACAAACACGTTTGAAGGTTATACGCTCGTAAAAGTTAATATTTTGCTGTGGTTTCGGATTGTAATAAAGAGAAAACTAATTAAAGGTATGTGTATTTTCTATTATTTATCTATTGTATATTTACTAATCTATGAATTAAACTGAAATTCAAGCCTAAATATGTAGATTCAAAAAAATACCGGTAACCTATGTCGAAAATGTGTGTGTGAACTTGGCATATCAATAGTTAGCATCTCACAATTTTATGAGAGTTCTAGTAGCATGCCGAATAGTTCTAGAGTTCTGTATGGTTTTTTTAAATAGTTCTGCTCATTTATGGAAAAAAAATAAAAAATTAAAATGAGATGCTAACTTCGCAAACTTGGCATATCAAAAGCTAGCATCTCACTTTTTTATGAGAGTTCTAGTAGCATACCGATTAGTTCTAGAGTTCTAGATACTTTTTTCCAATAGTTCAGCTCATTTTAGGATAAAAAAAAATGTTTTTCTTAATGAGATGCTAACTTCACACACTTAGCATATCAAAAGTTAGCATCTCACAATTTTATGAGAGTTCTAGTAGCATGCCGAATAGTTCTAGAGTTCTGTATGTTTTTTTTAAATAGTTCTGCTCGTTTATGGAAAAAAAAATTAAAATTAAAATGAGATGCTAACTTCGCAAACTTGGCATATCAAAAGCTAGCATCTCACTTTTTTATGAGAGTTCTAGTAGCATACCGACTAGTTCTAGAGTTCTAGATACTTTTTTTCTATAGTTCTGCTCATTTTAGGATAAAAAAAATGTTTTTCTTAATGAGATGCTAACTTCACACACTTAGCATATCAAAGGTTAGCATCTCACAATTTTATGAGAGTTCTAGTAGCATGCCGAATAGCTCTAGAGTTCTGTATGGTTTTTTTAAATAGTTCTGCTCATTTATGCAAAAAAAATTAAAAATTAAAATGAGATGCTAACTTCACACTCTTAGCATATCAAAAGTTCATACAGCATCCCAGCCGATAAGGATGTAAGATTATAAGAGGCAGATATTATCGATAGCTAAAACCCTTTACTGTATTAATCCGAGGAGTTCTATCTTCCTGGACCAGATTTATAAGCTCTGGAGTCTCTGGAATATAAACTAAAAAAATATTCAAAACTCGAAAGTATCCTACATTTCACAAACAGCATCCCAGCCGATAAGGATGTGAGATTATAAAAAGCAGATATTATCGATAGCTATAACCCTCTACTGTATGAATCCGAGAAGTTCTATCTTCCTGGACCAGATTCACAAGCTCTGTAGTCTCTGGTACATAAACTATAAAAATATTCAAAACTCATAAGTATCATACATTTGACACACATCATCCCAGTCGATAAGGATGTAAGATTATTAAAAGTAGATATTATAGATAGCTATAACTACCTACTATATGAATCCGAGGAGTTCTATCTTCCTGGACCAGATTTGTAAGCTCTGGTGTTTCTGGAATATAAACTATAAAAAAATATACAAAACTTGAAAGTATCCTACATTTGACACACAGCATCCCAGCCGATAAGGACGAAAGATTATAAGAGGCAGATAATATCGATAGTTATAACACTCTACTGTATGAATCCGAGGAGTTCTATCTCCCTGGACCAGAGTCATGAGCTCTGGAGTCTCTGGAATATAAACTACAAAAATAATCCAAAACTCGAAAGTATCCTACATTTGACACACAGCATCCCAGCCGATAAGGATGTAAGATTACGAGAGGCAGATGAAATCAATAGTTATAACCCTCTACTGTACCAATCCGAGATGTTCTATCTTCCTGGACCAGATTTATAAGCTCTAATGTCTATGGAATATAAACTATAAAAAATATTCAAAACTTGAAAGTATCCTACATTTGACACACAGCATCCCAGCCGATAACGAAGTAAGATTAAAACAGACAGATATTATCGATAGCAATAACCCTCTACTGTATAAATCCGAAGAGTTCTATCTTCCTGGACCAGATTTACAAGTTCTGTAGTCTCAGGAACATAAACTATAAAAATTATTCAAAACTCATAAGTATCCTACATTTGACACACATCATCCCAGTCGATAAGGATGTAAGATTATAAAAGGCAGATATTATCGATAGGTATAACACTCTACTGTATGAATCCGAGGAGTTCTATCATCCTAGACCAGATTTGTAAGCTCTGGAGTCTCTGGAATATAAACAATAAAAAATATTCAAAACTCGAAAGTATCTTACACTTGACACACAGCATCCCAGCAGATAAGGGTGTAATATTATAAGAAGCAGATATTATCGATAGCAATAACCCTGCACTGTAGTAATCCAAGGAGTTCTTTCTTCCTTGACTAGATTAATAAGCTTTGGACTCTCTGGAATATGCACTATGAAAATTATTTAAGAAACTTAATAGTATGCTAGGTTTGACACACATCATCCCAGTCGATGAGGATGTAAGATTATAAGAGGCAGATATAATCAATAGCTATAACCCTCTGCTGTATGAATCCGAGGAGTTTTATCTTCCTGGACTAGACTTTTAAGCTCTGGAGTCTCTGGAATATGAAGTATAAAAAAAAATCAAAACTTGAAAGTATCCTACATTTGACACACAGCATCCCAGCCGATAAAGAAGAAACATTATAAGAGGCAGATGTTATCAATAGTCAAAACACTATACTGTATGAATCCGAGAAGTTCCATCTTTCTGGACCAGAGTCATGAGCTCTGGAGTCTCTGGAATAAAAACTATGAAAATTATTCAAAACTTGAAAGTTTCCTACATTTGACACACAACATCCCAGCCGATAAGGATGTAAGATTATGACAGCCAGATATAATCAATAGCTATAATACTCTTCTGTGTGAATCCGAGGAGTTTTATCTTCCTGGACCAGACTTTTAAGCTCTGGAGTCTCTGGAATATTAACTATAAAAAATGTTCAAAACTTGAAAGTATCCTACATTTGACACACAGCATCCCAGTCGATAAGGATGTAAGATTATAAGAGGCAGATATTATCGATAGGTATAACACTCTACTGTATGAATCCGAGGAGTTCTATCTTCCTGGACCAGTTTTATAAGTTCTGGATTATCTGGAATAAAAACTATAAAAATTATTTAAAACTCGAAAGTATCCTAAATTTGACACCCAGCATCCCAGCCGATAAGGAAGTAAGATTATAAGATGTATATTTTATAGATAGTTATAACTCTCTACTGTATGAATCCAAGGAGTTCTATCTTCCTGGACCAGACTTTTAAGCTCTGGAGTCTCTGGAATATAAACTATAAAAATTATTCAAAACTCGAAAGTGTCCTACTTTTGACACACAGCATCCCAGTTGATAAGGATGTAAGATTATAAGAGGCAGATATTATAGATAGCTATAACCCTCAACTGTATGAATCCAAGGAGTTCTATCATCCAAGACCAGATTTGTAAGCTCTGGAGTCTCTGGAATGTAAACTATAAAAATTATTCAAAACTCGAAAGTATCTTACACTTGACACACAGCATCCCATCCTAGCAGATAAGGGTGTAAGATTATAAGAAGCAGATATTATCGATAGCAATAACCCTGCACTGTTCTCGGATTCATACAGTAGGGTGTTATAACTATTGATAACATCTATCTCTTATAATCTTTATTCTTTATCGGCTGTGATGCTGTGTGTCAAATGTAGGACACTTTGGAGTATTGAATATTTTTTAAAGTTTTTATTCTAGAGTCTCCAGAGCTTATAAATCTGGTTCAGGAAGATAGAACTCCTCGGATTCATACAGAAAAGGGGTACCAGCTATTGATTATATCAGGTTATTATAATCTTATATCCTTATCGGCTGGGATGTTGTGTGTCAAATGTAGGAAACTTTCAAGTTTTGAATAATTTTCATAGTTTATATTCCAGAGACTCCAGAGCTTATGACTCTGGTCCAGGAAGATGGAACTTCTCGGATTCATACAGTAGAGTGTTATAACTATTGATAACATCTGCCTCTTATAATGTTTCTTCTTTATCGGCTGGGATGCTGTGTGTCAAATGTAGGACACTTTGGAGTTTTGAATATTTTTTAAAGTTTATATTCCAGAGACTCCAGAGCTTATAAATCTGGTCAAGGAAGATAAAACTCCTCGGATTCATTCAGTAGAGGATCATAGCTGTCGATAATATCTGCCTTTTATAATCTTACATCCTTATCGACTGGGATGATGTGTGTCAAAGCTGGCATAATATTGAGTTTCTTAAATAATTTACATAGAGCATATTACAGAGAGTCCAAAGCTTATTAATCTAGTCAAGGAAGAAAGAACTCCTCGGATTAATACAGTGCAGGGTTATTGCTATCGATAATATCTGCTTCTTATAATCTTACACCCTTATCTGCTGGGATGGGATGCTGTGTGTCAAGTGTAAGATACTTTCGAGTTTTGAATAATTTTTATAGTTTACATTCCAGAGACTCCAGAGCTTACAAATCTGGTCTTGGATGATAGAACTCCTTGGATTCATACAGTTGAGGGTTATAGCTATCTATAATATCTGCCTCTTATAATCTTACATCCTTATCAACTGGGATGCTGTGTGTCAAAAGTAGGACACTTTCGAGTTAAGAATAATTTTTATAGTTTATATTCCAAAGACTCCAGAGCTTAAAAGTCTGTTCCAGGAAGATAAAACTCCTCGGATTCACACAGAAGAGTATTATAGCTATTGATTATATCTGGCTGTCATAATCTTACATCCTTATCGGCTGGGATGTTGTGTGTCAAATGTAGGAAACTTTCAAGTTTTGAATATTTTCATAGTTTATATTCCAGAAACTCCAGAGCTCATGACTCTGGTCTAGGAATATGGATCTTCTCGGATTCATACAGAAGAGTGTTATAACTATTGATAACATCTACCTCTTATAATCTTTCTTCTTTATCGGCTGTGGTGCTGTGTGTCAAATGTAGGACACTTTGGAGTTTTGAATATTTTTTAAAGTTTTTATTCTAGAGACTCCAGAGCTTATAAATCTGGTTCAGGAAGATAGAACTCCTCGGATTCATACAGAAAAGGGGTACCAGCTATTGATTATATCCGGTTCTTATAATCTGACATCCTTATCGGCTGGGATGTTGTGTGTCAAATGTAGGATACTTTCAAGTTTTGAATAATTTTCATAGTTTTTATTCCAGAGACTCCAGAGCTCATGACTCTGGTCCAGAAAGATGGAACTTCTCGGATTCATACAGTAGAGTGTTATACCTATCGATAATATCTGCCTCTTATAATCTTACATCCTTATCGACTGGGATGCTGTGTGTCAAATGTAGGATACTTTCAAGTTTTGAACATTTTTTATAGTTAATATTCCGGAGACTCCAGAGCTTAAAAGTCTGGTCCAGGAAGATAAAACTCCTCGGATTCACACAGTAGAGGGTTACAGCTATTGATTGTATCTGGCTTTCATAATCTTACATCCTTATCGGCTGGGACGTTGTGTATCAAATGTAGGATACTTTGAAGTTTCGAACATTTTTTATAGTTTATATTCCAGAGACTCCAGAGTTCAAAAGTCTGGTCCAGGAAGATAAAACTCCTCGGATTCACACAGAAGAGTATTATAGCTATTGATTATATCTGGCTGTCATAATCTTACATCCTTATCGGCTGGGATGTTGTGTGTCAAATGTAGGAAACTTCCAAGTTTTTAATAATTTTCATAGTTTATATTCGGGCCATTCCATATGAAATCATCAGATTCTGATTTAATTCCGCGCTGACTGATTTTTAAACAGTTTTAAAAAAATCAAGGATGATAGTCTTAAGTAAGTTGTACGTAAACCGTCAATACTTTTTTTTACTTGCTGCTCATCCAGATGGGGCCCGCTTTAAGTTTCAATTTACCTGTTTTTGAGGTTCCACGAGAAGCGATGTTAATTTGTTTCGGTAACTAATATACACTTTTTATATATTTTTTCTGATTCTCTAGTAAACGTCCTTTAAAATGTTATTATCAATATGCATCAAGCCATTTTACTTGTTCCATCATAAATGTTGAAAGTTTTGTGAATATTTTCAAATTTCGCCCATTTTCTATTGGATTTTGCAGCATGTCTGTTGGGCTTAGGGAATTAATTTTTTTTTTACTGTATAGTACAAGTATTGCACTCATAAAATTACTGAGGGTTTGATCACAAACTTTTCATTTAGATGAAAAAAAGAATGGTAAAGTTGGCCATTTTACGAAATTGGTCAACTTTGACTTCAAATTTCATCATGTTTGGCAATATAAAAAAATCCAAAAATTTATACAAAAGATAGTACCTGCTCTATTCTATAGGAATCCGTTTCATTTGGTTTGTGTTTTCGATTTCTGTGAGAATTACGATTTTTTTAAATGTCCATTTTTCGGAACTTTTTACGACTATTTTCCGGCGCTCTATGACTTCACTATTTTAAATAAAACACATTAAATTATTCATAACTATATTTTATTAGTCATTAACAACAACAAGAACCTTTATTTAAGTTGCGATGTACGTAATTAAGTATGTCAGTGTGTATGACCCTTGTGTTAATCTCGTTAGATTCGCACGAGTTTACGAATTCATGTTCATTATCATGCAAAAGTCAGCAAAAAAGCTTGTCACAAATATGTAATGTATATATGTGCGTGTGTGTGTGTGTGTGTGTGTGTAAAGTATTATTACCTGACTACTTTTACGACATTAACATTTTTGGAGTAGGAATATCTTCCGGCTCGTAAGGTGCCGTTTGAAACAGGCACAAAATTATGATACGACCTGGTATTTTTTATTGTTATCGCATTATTGAATCGACATCATTACTCTTATCTAAAGACAGTAGGCATGTGTAATAAAACCTATAAGTACCCTATTTCAGACGTATTATAAGATGTGCCACTAGCATTTTCATGCTTACCATCAAGAAAGTGGTGTACCACTTTTTTGGTTGACTTTACATAGTAAACGAGGGAATCAACAATCATCATTTTGTTGTTTATTACGTTTATAAATGTTGTCCGTGATAAAAAAATACATTAACTTAAACAACTACTTTGAAACTTCTTGCTAACTTGTAGATTTCAAAAAATCATATCTCTTTCAAAAATCAAAAACACAATATAAATAAAGATTATTTACAAAGAACAAAGTAAGTTCTTCTCTTCTGTGTTCTTTTCAGATCTTTAAACTTTGCCAAACATGGTTTTTTTTAACGTCAAAAAAAGCAAATTCTACAAAAATGGTTTTGTAATTTACTGTTTTTTTAAGATAAAAGAACTAAATTCAAAAATATTGCTAAAGTTTTCATTTAAAGACTATTTGAACTTGTTAATTAAAAAAAAAAATACCTGTCTAGACCAAGCGATCAATCCACTAAAAGCTACTGAACATCACTATACATTAGCAAAATAACACGACGTTTTAGAAGTTTGTCATACAATAAGTAATAAAAATATACATACTGTAATACATACATGTACAAGTACACATATTAAATAGTAAATTAACATATAAAAAAAATCAATTTAATACATTAAAAAAAAGTTAAAGCAATTTTTATCGACCTCAAAAATCGCTTATTTTTAAACTTCAGACCTATGTTATCTGGCTGTTAGGCTGTTTAAAAATTAAACAACTACGGTTTTATGTAAAGCATACCTATATTATCATCCATGATTTTTTCCATACAAATCGGAAAGCATGCAGTGCACCTCATTTGATGATTTCATATGGAATGGCCCATTCCAGAGACTCCAGAGCTCATGACTCTGGTCCAGGAATATGGAACTTCTCGGATTCATACAGAAGAGTGTTATAACTATTGATAACATCTACCTCTTATAATCTTTCTTCTTTATCGGCTGTGGTGCTGTGTGTCAAATGTAGGACACTTTGGAGTTTTGAATATTTTTTAAAGTTTTTATTCTAGAGACTCCAGAGCTTATAAATCTGGTTCAGGAAGATAGAACTCCTCGGATTCATACAGAAAAGGGGTAACAGCTATTGATTATATCCGGTTCTTATAATCTGACATCCTTATCGGCTGGGATGTTGTGTGTCAAATGTAGGATACTTTCAAGTTTTGAATAATTTTCATAGTTTTTATTCCAGAGACTCCAGAGCTCATGACTCTGGTCCAGAAAGATGGAACTTCTCGGATTCATACAGTTATCGATAATATCTGCCTCTTATAATCTTACATCCTTATCGACTGGGATGCTGTGTGTCAAATGTAGGATACTTTCAAGTTTTGAACATTTTTTATAGTTAATATTCCAGAGACTCCAGAGCTTAAAAGTCTGGTCCACGAAGATAAAACTCCTCGGATTCATATAGCAGAGGGTTATAGCTATTGATTATATCTGCCTCTTATAATCTTACATCCTCATCGACTGGGATGATGTGTGTCAAACCTAGCATACTATTAAGTTTCTTAAATAATTTTCATAGTGCATATTCCAGAGAGTCCAAAGCTTATTAATCTAGTCAAGGAAGAAAGAACTCCTTGGATTACTACAGTGCAGGGTTATTGCTATCGATAATATCTGCTTCTTATAATATTACACCCTTATCTGCTGGGATGCTGTGTGTCAAGTGTAAGATACTTTCGAGTTTTGAATAATTTTTATTGTTTATATTCCAGAGACTCCAGAGCTTACAAATCTGGTCTAGGATGATAGAACTCCTCGGATTCATACAGTAGAGTGTTATACCTATCGATAATATCTGCCTTTTATAATCTTACATCCTTATCGACTGGGATGATGTGTGTCAAATGTAGGATACTTATGAGTTTTGAATAATTTTTATAGTTTATGTTCCTGAGACTACAGAACTTGTAAATCTGGTCCAGGAAGATAGAACTCTTCGGATTTATACAGTAGAGGGTTATTGCTATCGATAATATCTGTCTGTTTTAATCTTACTTCCTTATCGGCTGGGATGCTGTGTGTCAAATGTAGGATACTTTCAAGTTTTGAATATTTTTTATAGTTTATATTCCAGAGATATTAGAGCTTATAAATCTGGTCCAGGAAGATAGAACATCTCGGATTGGTACACTAGAGGGTTATTACTATTGATTTCATCTGCCTCTCGTAATCTTACATCCTTATCGGCTGGGATGCTGTGTGTCAAATGTAGGATACTTTCGAGTTTTGGATTATTTTTGTAGTTTATATTCCAGAGACTCCAGAGCTCATGACTCTGGTCCAGGAAGATAGAACTCCTCGGATTCATACAGTAGAGTGTTATAACTATCGATATTATCTGCCTCTTATAATCTTTCGTCCTTATCGGCTGGGATGCTGTGTGTCAAATGTAGGATACTTTCAAGTTTTGTATATTTTTTTATAGTTTATATTCCAGAAACTCCAGAGCTTACAAATCTGGTCCAGGAAGATAGAACTCCTCGGATTCATATAGTAGGTAGTTATAGCTATCTATAATATCTACTTTTAATAATCTTACATCCTTATCGACTGGGATGATGTGTGTCAAATGTATGATACTTATGAGTTTTGAATATTTTTTATAGTTTATGTACCAGAAACTACAGAGCTTGTGAATCTGGTCCAGGAAGATAGAACTTCTCGGATTCATACAGTAGAGGGTTATAGCTATCGATAATATCTGCTTTTTATAATCTCACATCCTTATCGGCTGGGATGCTGTTTGTGAAATGTAGGATACTTTCGAGTTTTGAATATTTTTTTAGTTTATATTCCAGAGACTCCTGAACTTATAAATCTGGTTCAGGAAGATAGAACTCCTCGGTTTCATACAGTAGAGGGTTATAACTATAGATAATATCTGTCTCTTGTTATCTTACATCCTTATCGGCTTGGTTGCTGTGTTTTAATTGTAGGATACTTTCGGGTTTTGAATAATTGTTATAGTTTATATTCCAGAGACTCCAGAGCTTATAAATCTGGTCCAGGAAGATAGAACTCCTCGGATTAATACAGTAAAGGGTTTTAGCTATCGATAATATCTGCCTCTTATAATCTTACATCCTTATCGGCTGGGATGCTGTATGAACTTTTGATATGCTAAGAGTGTGAAGTTAGCATCTCATTATATAAGAAAAAAAAAAAATTCTGCTAAATTGAACAGAACTATTGAAAAAAAGTATCTAGAACTCTAGAACTACTCAGTATGCTACTAGAACTATCATAAAAAAGTGAGATGCTAGCTTTTGATATGCCAAGTTTGCGAAGTTAGCATCTCATTTTAATTTTTAATTTTTTTTCCATAAATGAGCAGAACTACTTAAAAAAAACCATACAGAACTCTAGAACTATTCGGCATGCTACTAGAACTCTCATAAAATTGTGAGATGCTAACCTTTGATATGCTAAGTGTGTGAAGTTAGCATCTCATTAAGAAAAACATTTTTTTTATCCTAAAATGAGCTGAACTATTGAAAACAAGTATCTAGAACTCTAGAACTAGTCGGTATGCTACTAGAACTCTCATAAAAAAGTGAGATGCTAGCTTTTGATATGCCAAGTTTGCGAAGTTAGCATCTCATTTTAATTTTTTATTTTTTTTTCCATAAATGAGCAGAACTATTTAAAAAAACCATACAGAACTCTAGAACTATTCGGCATGCTACTAGAACTCTCATAAAATTGTGAGATGCTAACTATTGATATGCCAAGTTCACACACACGTCGAAAATGTATACGGAGGGAGCAATGGGCATTTGGCGCGCGGGTGGTTTGGGCATGCCCAATGCTCCCTCCTATTATGTTCAGTATAGGAGGAGTAGAGCCAATATTTAAGGTTTATTTTTAATTACAGAAAGATGTCGTTTAAATTCAAAAAGAAAGGATTGCGACGGGAAATTCTAAAGATTTAATATTACGAGCCATAGAAGAAGTATCAAAAGGTTCAAAAATAAAAACTACTGCTGATAAATACGGAATCCCTAGATCTAGTTTGCAACGGTACCTAAAACAAGATTCCATAAAGGATTTTGGTTTCGATTATTGATATAGTTTAATAATAGTTTATTTGTTAACTAATTTTTGAATTCCGTTATGGATATAAAGTGATTTATAGGCCGAGCCCAAACCTCCCACAGGGTATGCCCTACCATTGGGAACATTGGGCACTTTTGACTTAGTTTATAAAATATCTCGTAATGTTGAAACTGATTGTGATTTTTAAGAAATCTCTTTAGTTATATCTAGCCAAATATGTGGTGCAATAAGAATTGGCAATAAAAGTTGATTATCTATAAAATCTGTTTTTTTATGCAATAAATAGTGAAAAAGTGCCCATCCCTCCCCTACCTCCCCTATATATAAACACCAAGAAGCCTCATTAAGAATGACTCGTTCCGCCAGCAAAGTATTCACATACACGTCTTTAAATTCTAACGTAAACGCTAGTTGCTAACTCATGGTACAGATACAGAGGAGTTATTGAACTATTAAATCTAGCAGCGTGGATGGTGACGTCAGTCGTTACCCGTGTAACCCACTTCCGCGGTCGCCTGTCTAACTTTTTAAATAATGTCTTGTCAAGCGTGACTAGCTCGGAATGATTCGCAAAAAATATCTAGGTAAAGTGGCTTTCAATAAGAGTCGCTAAGAGTGTAAACTATTTGTATCAATATGAAAATTTAATTTCAATTGAAGTATAAGTGTTTCTTAATAATATATAATTATTCATTCACTAAGTTCCTGATAAAATAATACATTAAATTAATTAATAAAAACTTGTCGTAAAACGTGTTTTATCAATTGATGATTATTGTACAGTACAGTATATACAGTACATACAGTATTTTTATTAGGGTGTATTGTTTAACTCCTCGTGCTAATATTGAGACCCGAGGATAATAATCGAATAAATAGACGAAAAATGTACATTCTCACAATATAATAGGTATTGTGAGGTAGTCTTATTTTTTTTTCTCCAATATGCTCGGAAATGTTCGCATTAATGTAGCAAAAACGAAACGCGAAGTACCTTCTTATGTACCAGCTCAAATTAAAAAAAAAGATTTTCATTATTGTACAGTTTTTGCGGCCGCGAAATTGTACTAAAATCCATTAATGTATTGTTTTTTACTTCTTAAAAACTACTTTTGGACTTTGAAAAAAATGCATACAGCCAAATTCTAAAGCCACGACCAAACGCCTGGTCTGGATAGAGCGAGAGACGGCGATCAAATCTATGGCCGTCTCGTTCTATCATGAGTTACAAACGCCTCGGTGTGTCAGGTCGTGTAGGTACGGTTTAATGAAACCATAGATATCGTTACTATTTTTTATGAACGACCATGCATTAAAAAAAAGTTTAGGCGGGAATCATAAGAGATTTTTTCTTTTCAATTGTTATTCAATTTGCAAGAAGAATTACTTAATCGATTGTAATAAATTTTGTTTTATTTCCTTGCATGTTTGGAGAAAAGTCCTATATGTGCCTCGGACGGAAATAGAATTTCGTGGATTCGTATGTAATTGTCGGCCTCAGCTTCGCTTCGTCCGACAAAAAATACTCATCCACGAAATTCGCTTTCCCGGCCTCTGCAATAATGTACTATTATGAAGTAGAACCTAAGTAGGTACAAACGCTACATGCGTACCAGTATAATCTTTTACTCGTAGCCGGACACAAATAGTTGCTCATATTATCTAGCATTTGTTATCGGAAGTTAGTATTTATATTAGTAATTACACTAACTACCCTGCAAAATGTCCATTATCGCGACCTTTTGTTAATGAAGTAAACTATGTCAGGGATCAGAGATGCTTATTGTTGAGCGATATAATTGACTAACATTAACTTGGATATGAATCACTCAGGAACAAGTATAAATAAAGATTAAATATAGTAAGTGATTAACTTGTACCTAGTCTAAACCGTAGTATTTTTAAAATAATGACCTTGCCATCACTAATAGTTAATAACATAATTTGCCCTTACCAACAGTGTATTTATATTTAAACGATTCTAACGTCTCAATCTCTCCCACGCCACAGAATAACCTAAATTTTCTAATCAGAGCGGAGAAATTAGGCTACCGGCTTCAACGATCACTTCTTGGTAATCCAACGAATGAAAAGATTCGTTCTTCATTCCTTTGTGCGTTCCTAAATTCAATACAAGGTAATTTCCATTGTCTGCTAATTTGTCTACTGAGTGGTTTTATACGAAATAAAAGTAATATCATCTTTTGAATTATTGTTTGCCCTTCTACCCACAGTTTATAAAATATGCAAGTGTGAAGAGTGCAGTCTCAACCAAGTATTTAAAAAAAATGCTTTTATTATTACAAGAGTTTTAAGAGCAGTCGCATCAAACAAGCCACTGCTAATGGGATATTCGAATACGTAAAAAATATGTGTAATCAGAGACCACACTGGTTTGAATGAGGCCAGCGTTACCCACGTGCCCAGCAAGAAGAATAGCAGCTCTGATCTCCGAGTTTAATTTTAGCAATTTGGAGCGTTGAACTTTGTTCCACTCTCGGTTTTTGCACTAGGTAGTAAGTAAAGTGGTCGCAATTGATAATTTCAATGACTTCAGTTAACACGTCGGTTATACCAAAATTTCTCCGCGAATATCCACATTCTACTCCTTCGTTGATTTACATTAGGTACACAAGCGCGTACCTGACAAACTACTTTTAATTATTATACTATATATATTAATTTACACTTAGTCTAGTTTATTAAAGCACCGACGAGAAGTTTCCGAAATTGAGAATATTCTCATGGAAAGTTGGTATCGTTTTTGCACGTTAAGGTGCATTCAAACCAAGCCAACATTCGCTATTCTAACCTCCCACTCTACGAAA